>BMAW01105645.1:122609-170528 GCA_019974015.1 Nephila pilipes
TCTCTCCTCACACACACACACACAATAATAATACATACACACACACACACACACACACACACACACACACACACACACATATATATATATTTATTTTATTTATGAAACTTCAGGAGCCATGGGTTTCACAAAATCGTCAGTGTAATAATTAATATAAGCTCTCTCTTATAAACTCAACCCGATTACAAACTATCTTTGTCAAGAATCTTAAGCACGACATTTCTTACTCTTATATTAATAAAAAAAAAGATCTCTTAGGAAAGTTAACAATGCAACTCAACCACTTGCACAACAAGAGAGAGAGAGAGTGATACTTATTTTTCACAAAAAAATTCTTGTTTATAATTGAAAATACTGCTTCAAGATTCTTCAGAGAAGTAGAAAATTTTCTTTCGACTAGAATAAAAAACATTACCCTAAACGCTAATTCTTTCAAATCCATTTCAGTAAGGATAGAAAATCTTTTTTGTTGCATAAAAATAATTCTTCTCATTGGTAGAGTAAAATATAAGAAATGTTTCATTATTAATTGTAATACAATATTCAAATTCATTTTCGTGAGGTTAAATTTTTTTGATATTTAAAATTAATTCTTCCCATTGATATGATAAAATAATACATTGAAATATGTTCGTGTAAAAATTACTTAATATTACTATTTATCTTGAATAAATAAATATTTATCGCTTTTAATTCAAGCATTTCATTTAATATCATAAACACACACACACACACACACATATATATATATATATATATATATATATATATATATATTGTGTGTGTTAAAAACGAAATTGAAATTCACTCTAGGCCTTTTGCTTGTTTAGTAATGTATACTGTATTGTACTAGTTAAGTATATTTAGTTTTATTTAATTTCATATCAACATGTGACATGACAAAATATTACTAATGATGATTTTTGCAATTTTGTAAAGTGATCAGCAGACGAAAATTATATGAGTTATTTTTATGATCATTAAATCACGTAAGAGTTTGATACGTTTTATTAAACGAGAAGCTGCTAACAGTTGCTATTACATTAAGTTTTGAATTTTGATCTATAGAACGGGTATTGGTATCTATAGAACGAGAAGAAATTCCTCTCCAAGTTTATTGCACCTTTCCTTATGTAAGTTGTGCAGGAAATGTGGGGTTGTATGGATTAAATACCGTGGTTTTTGACAAGGATTAAATATATCAAATATATTAAAGTTTTTTTTTAATTATAAATTTAGACGTCCTGTTATGTTATGTAAAACACTTTTCCTTTATTTTGATTATTGAATACAGTAACCTGGTTGATAGAGTAAAGAACTCATATAAGGTGGATAGCTCAATTGGATTTCATACTTCCGAAGACCGTCATGTAGGAGAGTTCATGTATTATATCCTGTCTAAGTTTAAAATCCTTTTGTTGGCATGGCGTGGAAGTGAAGAGGAAAATGTCAACTCAAGGGACATCCTCGTCTCTTGATCGTGCTTTAAAATTACGAGGTCTCTCAACAATAGCTATAAGCTTTAGTGCGTACCGTAAATTTGAGCCAATTCAATACCCCCTTTATTAACTTTTCTTTCTTTTTTTAATCCTTCTCTGTTGTATTTCGAACAAAGATCGTTTTCTCTACAGTGTAATAGAAAAATAAAATTTCTTTATTCACGTCAACCACTAATTAATTTTCTTCTTTTTTTTATTCCCCACAATTTATAAAATAGTTATCAAATTACTTATTTAAAATTGTTTACTTTGTTATTATTAAAAATTGTTTACTTTGTTATTTACTTTGTTATTAAGCTATTGATTGAATTAGACTAATTATTATTTTTTCCAATACCATTTTTCTGAATTAATTTAGCCTTAGTTTTCTAAAACTAAGTTCTCTGATAAACTTGATCACTAAAATAATGCTTGTTAAAAACTCACTAATGTACACAAAATATGAATTAAAATTATAGAACTTGTAAATTTAATACCTTGAAATTAAAACATAAAATAAATATTCGTTCAGAATTAGATTTAAAATAATTTTTAATAGAGTTAGGCATGAAATAAATATTTGTTCAGAATATTTTATTAAATTATATACAGAATAGACATTATCAAAGTTTTTTTTTATATTTGTAATTCCTTTTAATTGTTTTAGAATAACAACGCAACTCAGAATTCTAAGCCTTATCTAATTAATTATCTGGAAAAAACATTCCATTGAAACAACTGTGGCAAGTTCAGAAACTATCCCGTGTTTACCAGAAGTTATCTATCAGAAACTGAGAAAAAAGTTGGTTTTTCGATTAATCTCATTCGACTTTCTGATGGATTATCTTCTTGTGCTGACGCAAGGTCCTCTTAGACTGTTTGCCAAACAAAGGTAAATTCAGTTTAGGCTTTTCAAAGTTAGCACAACGCATCCTACTACCCCTAAGCACACAACACCAAGTAAAGCTTACTTCTCCCTATCCAATGAAATTCAAGAATAAAATGTCCTGATACTATTGAATAGTACTACTGATTCATCTTTGAAGTACACTTGAAAATGTAAATAGGTCAATCTTTTAAACTTTTTAAATGAAAATTTTACTTTTAAAAAGCATTTTGAATATTTTTTTGTTTATAAAATCACAGTTTTTTAATCACAATTTTTGTTTTGCTACACCCCGGTCTCTCTGGCCTTTTTTAACATAATATAATAATTAGGATAATTTTCATTCTAGGGCTGTTTTCATCTTACATTGCTTTAGTTTCCTACATAATAATTTTCCTATTTGTATAATTATTTTTAAATATTCTTATCTGGGCCTGACATTAAACATAATATCGGAATAAAAGGCATAATTTTACTTTTAATTGAATATTTTTTTCATACACTCAGTCGAATCGACTTATTTTAGAGACAACAACATTTTTGAATTAAAATGGGTACCTATAAAAAAATTTCAATCAGAATATGTTATGATATTAAAATTATATTTTATTATATTTTATTTAAAGTTGAAAAAGTTATCTTTTGAACATGCAGATGTCATTTATTATTTTATAAGATTGCTATAAGAATTCAAATTTTATTTCTCTAATCCCATTAATTAGTGTAATCATCTTTCAGTAACATGAATTCATTAGAAAGTACTTTAGACAAAAATCAATCTTATAACTATAGATTCATATTATTTCCATTTCCAAAACATATTAAATTCACTTTTCGAAAAACAATTAATGTAAGAAAACTATTTTTAAAGTAAAAAAAAAAACAAGATTGCAATGCTTTCTATAATTGTAATATTAAGTAAAATTCGAAGACTCAAGATTTTATTTTAAATTCTTAAGATCATATTTATGGGAAAGAAAGTTTTGTCTTGCCTTACAATTGAAACCTTATTTCCTTTTTTTTCTTTCACGATTGGAAAGTCATGTGATTTAAGAAAAATGTTTCAAAACTCTGAAAGTCCCTTTTTCAGAGAATTCATAGAAAATCAATTGACAAGTACTTCTAAACGGAGAATTTATTTTTTTCAAAAAATGAAACATCCTTGACAGAAATTCGAATATAAAATTACTTTTCTTGCTTTTCCTAATATTTTAATTTTAACCATTCTTGAACATATATTGTTACTTTAAAAGGAATTTAGTTCAACGTCCATTTAATATAAAAGTGAAGTATTTCTAAGAACAATAAAAAGAGAGAGATTGGATTCGTTATGATTTTTAAAACCTTGATTTTCGCAAAAAAAAAAAAAAAAAAAAAAAAAAAAAACCCACTGTCATTTATATTCATAACTTTAGAATAAATAATGCAGAAAGAAATCTTAATTTTTTGTTTTTACAATTTTTTAATTCATTTTAAAATTTCTATAATGATTTCCCATTTTATTCTTAATCAAGATTCTAGTGAGTCTCGTTTGCTATTATAACATGAAAAAAAATAATTGTACTTCCCCATTTATAATTTTTTTTATTTGTCTCCATATATATTCAATTAAAAAAATTTACATGCAAACATAGGTTCATTATAATTTATTTATTACTTTACTTTCCATTTCTAAGATTGTCTTTTGGAAGAATATTTTCCTAATTTTATACTTTAAATTAAATTGTTTAGATTCCTTGAATAATGAAATTCTAATTCCAAAATTATGTCCTATAAATTAATTAATGGAGATGTAAAATCAATCTGAAGATGTGTCATTCACTCTTTTTTTAGTTCTTCAGTTGTATTTAAGTTATTCGTGCAGTAAATATTCAAATTATTATATTAAAAGCAAGTATGGTATTCGATAATATTTAATCAATGTATAAAAATTTGCTTTATTCTTATTATGAAATGATCTTTGTATAACTAAAATGATACATTCATGTTTAACTACCTACTATATGAATATCAATTTTCATGTGAAGTTAAAATTCATATAAATTTATTATGTAATTAATGATTTCAATGATTAAATTTCATTTTGGTAAATACATAAATATAATTAAATATTTTTTGTTTCATAAACAACAAACCCTAAATTTTCGGTTATAGATGTGCTTTAAACTGCATAAAAATGAACAGCAGTATAAAAATGTTCTTCAATTGCAATTTAAATATAAAAATTAAACCTTATTATCCTGAGAAGTAATACAGTAATAAAATACAGTAACGTATACAGTAACGTATTATTTATACAGTAACGTATAAACAGTAATAATACAGTAACGTATACAGTAACGTATTATTTATAAATATATTATTAATAAAGATTGTTTAGTAAGTTATTTATTAAACAAGATTGGCATAAGTTTATACAATGATTATTTTATAAAAATCTCTGTAAGTATAGAAACAATACAGATTAGGAATTTTTTTCAAAATACATTCGTGCTCACTTAATTAAAAAGATATTGGGCTCATACTTATAAAATATATCTGCCTCACAAACTTCTTTTTATTTAAATCTAACAAATGAACATTAAATACCACAGTCAATTTTTAAATATATATATATATATAACATTTCAATTAATCCATATGTTAAAAAAAATCCCAATCCTATTTTAAATTCCAATTAAAAGCAGTTGGAAAACTCTTAAGGAATTCTCAAGTCAGGTATAAGTTTCACTGGGAGAAAATTTTTTTTAAGACATGGAGATGGCATCATTAAGAGTTGATTGTCGATGTACTTGATAAATCCTGGAGCTTTAGAGAGTTAAATTGCATTTTGAAAGAGAATGCTCTTTTTATTATTCTTTGAGAAATACAATTCAATTTTCTATAATTAATTATATCCTTAGCATTAAAAAAAATGAATGGTACGAATTCAGACTCTCAGGTGGAATACATACTTCATTCAATTATAATGAAGCTAATTAACATTGTTTAAACTAAGAGCGAATATAAATATTTCAGATATTTAAACTGTGAAATAAATTTCTTTTATTACTTTATTTAAAATTAAAATCAAATCTGGAAATTTTCAAAATCTCACCAAATTGTCCGAATAAAAGAAAACGGCTACTTTTCAACTCTCTCTCTTTTTACTTCATTAGCCATTCTGGAATCGTGTCGATAAATTTTAAAAATATACGAAAGTTTAGCGAATATAAATTAGCATACAAACATGAAAATCAAATTAAAACTGAGGAAGAAATTTCAACATAAATACAAATTCAAACTTTTAAGTTAAAAACGAAAGTTTTTTTTTTTTAAGAAAAGCTTACATAGTTTCAAAAACATAATAATGTTGTTTATTGATTTAAGAAAAAGAGTTTAGGAACAAAATATTAAATATTTCGTATGTGATGCATAAAATTTAACTGGGAGGTGTTATTTTATTAGTATAAATGTTGTAAATTGATACATATTTACGATTAATACTCTGTTCTTACATGGAAATCCCTACCATTGCACCAAACATTTATACCTAATCTCCTATAATATGGCTCAATAAACACCAGATAATTAAAAAAAATTCCAGGGGAAAGTGTTTGATATTGTTATTAAGTACGAAAATTTTCTTAAATATTTTAGTTTAATAAATCTTTACTTTAATATTGAAACGTAGATCTATTTGCTTTACGCAAGCGAAATTATTATTTTATTTAAACCTATAAGAATGTGAAACATTTTTCAAAAATATTCCATTTGTATTTGAAACTAAAAATGGAAAATTATCATTTCAAAATCCACAAATATTTTTGTGAGAAATGCGAAGATAGCAATTCGCTCTGTTCTTATTCGAAAATAAGAATTTATAAAACGTCCTAAAAATCTCTTGAATATTCAAAATCGAAAATTTATTCTCCTACTGAATAAGGTCTGATTTATGGGACTTCATCTTAACTGTCCTTGGTTTAATCTACGACTAAATCATATATTTGTTGAGCAATTTTAAGCATAATGGTTCGTGGATTTCCCGAATTTTTCCATTGCAATTTATTTCCATAATTGTCGTTTAGGAAAGCTTCATGAAGAAAATTACTATAGAGAGTTGAAATATTTATCTTTAAAACTTTTTTTACGAATAGTTTGATTTCTTTAAGTAGAATATCGATGAAACATTTGTGTAAAAGTTTATATACAATGTAGCATTTCCAATAGATATTTATTATATAAAAATAATTTTATTAACTTTCATGTTCTATGAATAAAAAATAATTGATTAATTTGATTTTTAAATATTATTGAACATACTTTTAATCGTGGAAGTTTTTTCAGTGCAATTGTGTAAATGCTAGTGAATCAAGCCAGTGATCCTGGAACATAACAACTCAAAGAGACACTGTTTGAGCAACTTAAAGGAAGGAACTCTCTAGTATAACATGTTCTTAATTAAGATACTTTATCAAAAAGATACATGAATAATAAATGAAGCTATTATTATAGTGTTAGCTTTAAATAAAAACTTCATTCAAAAGTATAGCTTGGAAAATATTCATTCAAACATCGATTTTAAGAAATCTCCAAAAAAATGGCATCATTAGACTTCGTTAAGACTTTGTTGTCTATGTTCAAAATAAATCTTGTCTGAAAACTCTTTCTTTTGCTCTTTATAAAAAAATTAAAAGTATTTTAGTTCTGCAAATAGCTCTTTATGTTAAAATAATTAAGTCATTCCAAAAATTTCCAGAAATTAAGTATTTGTAAATTACAGAAAAATTTGAAAGTAAAAAAGAATACTGTTTTATAGAAATTTCTAGTCGTCTCATGCATAAAACTGATTTAATTTAAAAGTGGAAACAAAGCATTATTAAAATTTAAACTACCTAGGCGTTAATTCTTATAGATTGTTTTTTCTTTTAACTTACGTGTTAACTAGAGAATTTTAAAAGATATTTCTATCTAAGTCTTTAAATTAATTCTTAGTTAAATATGAAAAATACTTTCCCCATAAAAATGTCAATCTAAGCACGGCACCCTATATTTTTCAGATAAAAAAAATATCAGTGTCGATGCAGAAGTTTTCTCAGCTATGTATAGCGCTCCTTTTTACTCAAAATTCTATACATATATAGGATACTTCTTTTCCTGGAAGAACCAAATATTTATAAACTAGACAATACATCATGAAAAAAGTGTCAATATTGGTTTTTAACATACTTGGGAAAGGTCTCACTGTTGGTCATAATAGTTCATATTTTATTCATTTTCACATTTTAGTACCGGAAAAGATTCGTTATTGTTTACTTTTTGTTCACGTTATATAGATCATGGTTTGTTTGATTTTTACTCTACGTGGTTCACATTTTGTTTACTTATGTAGTTTTACAATTTGTTTATTTCACGTAATTTTATCTCTTATATGTTTTCTTATTTTTAATTCATACAATTTTTATCTTTTAAATTTTATTTATTCATTTTACTCTCATTTGGCTCGCATCTCATTTCCCTTTCTCATTGTTCAAGTGTATTAAATACATACGTATAAAATAATATCGTAAATATTTTTTCCAGTTTATATTTTTCTGAGTCGCCTTGAAGTCAATGCGGTTAAGTTCAAAAAAAAGAAAATTGAGGAAATTTATGTTTTAATTTTTAAAATTTTCGGTTTATTAATTTGATCTGAAAAATATATAAAGTTTGTTTTCTAAAGGTTGGCTCTGAACAAAACAAGATATGAACAGGATAAGAAATAAAAACGTAAATGTATTGGGATAACGGAAGTATTTCAAACACTTTAGGACTGCTATCTTTTGGTAGCTGAAAAAAGTAGGGAAAATATGTAAAAATAATGCAATAACATTTGTTGGCATAATATTCATGATTCTGCATCAATAACAAGGTTCATTTTAAAATATCTTTGGCGGAATTATTCTATTATTTTTATTTTGATAATGTGTTTATCTTTTACCCTTTTTAGTTTTCCAATATTTCGAGACGATTTACCAAAATTCCTGCTACGATTTTTTCCAACTTTTTGGTCATTTGCATTATTTTCTACATTTTCGTTACCTGATGATGTGTAAGCATCAAAACGATTAACTCTCCTTGAATTCGGATAAAATGGCCAAACCACATTCACTTTTTTCTATTTTCCTTGACATGTTTTATTTTCTATACGCTTACAATAAATCTATTTTTACTATTTTAAAAAGTCGGAGTTTTTTTTTATAGTTATTAAAGGAAAATTATTTAATATTTTTGATAACACAATAATTCTCACAAACACTTATGTAATATTTTTATGTTTAAACCAAAGTTTAAATATTTCCAATTAAAAGAAAGCTCGTACATAAAACTCAGAAAAAAATCACCTTCTGTTCTATCCTGCATCTCGAACAATTATAAATAGCAGAAGTTACAATTATAGATATTATGAATTTGTTGTTCCAGTGTTACTAACACATTTCAAAAGTATAAAAAGGAATTTAGTTTTTATTTCAAAGTTTATGTAAAGAAATATTATTAAAAATTGGACTTATTCACAATAGCTTCAGCAATTATGATACAGCTTAATAAGAAGCTATAAAAAAGGGGTTGTCTGACCTAGAAAAACAAAACAGCGAGTAAATCCTTTAATAACCAAGTAGAATATAATTTATTACATTAAATTTACAAAAATCAGAAAATATTTTTAAAAAATGGACTTAGTCGCATTGGTTTCTGAGCGACTCATATAATAATTCTAGATACTTAGATTTTGAATTGCATGAAGTTAATCCCATTAATTATTTCATGCATGAAAAACGTTAATAGAATGCTTATAATTATTTACAAAGAAAAAAAGATTAATATCTTGTATATGGACATTAAAATAGTAACATATTATTAACTCTAAATGTAATTTTTTTAATATCCATAAGCGAAAATTGGAACTGACCGAATTAAAATATAGTTTTTTGTTAAAATACTCTTATGATAGGCAAAAACGTAATTATTTTATCAAGTATATCCTAATTCAATAAATGATGAATCCAAAAGCAAACATTTCTTTACAATGATTTTTTTTCGCCAATTCAAACAGTTAAATGAGCCTAAAATGCATTCCAATGCATACTACATGGTTACATTATATAAAGAATGAAACAAAACAACCAACAGTATTTAAATTTTAAAACTAAATTATAAGTAAACTTGAATTGCTATTGCCCTGCAAAATAAAAACGAAATATCTTTTCTAGATTCCTTTAAGTACGAAACATAAAACTCAATTGGATGGCCTTTTCCTCTTCAAGCTCACTACACAACTGCTTGCTTCTAAATCTACATTTCAGACATATTAAAAAAATATATAAATAACAAAATTCTGCAATTTCTCAAGCTGTTTCTGAAAAGTTAGGTACAAAATTCTTGGGGAAGACATGCCAACCAGGTATAAGTATCGAAGGAAAAAAGGGAATTGTTGTGATTTAGGAAGAACATAAAATAACTGCATACCAAGTCTTATAGGTGATATATACACTGATGTTTTACATAAAGTATATTTTTGGATACATGCAATACTTTTGAGAAAAATTAGCATTTTCATTTTATGTAAAATTTACTTTATAAATGCAATTATATTTCATCCATAGAAATGCTGTTCTGTTACCCGTACTTTTCACTCACTCAATTTACACTCCCGTACTTTTCACTCATTCAATCAAACTCGCTTTTCTTTTATTTACCTTATCAAAATAATAGAATCACTTGAAGGAATTTACGTCTAAATCAGGGTTTGACTCTTAAGTTTAATCTTTTTGTTATTGTTATTTAATAACTTTACATTTAAATGTATGGTATATATTTCGTCACGGATCTTAGCTGAATGAATTCAATTTATACAAATGACAATCAACTCTTCATGTATCAATGTCAAACATTTCAAAGAAGGTAATTGTAAGAATTCGTAAACACATTTTATTTCTTTTTAACTTTTATTCCTCTCAGCTGAAAATAAAGGAGTTCACATAGCTGTAAATGATGTACAAAACTGAAAGTGAAAAACTGTTGCGTTAACTTATCATTACTTATTCCTGATTATTATTAATTTAATAAAAGTAGAATCAATCAATAGTAATCCGAGCTTCTTTGAGGTTTTCTTCCACTCCCCTTCTTGTTCCCTTCATTTTATTATAGTTTCATCTGCGTAAAATAAATAAACTTTTCTTGAAACACCTCTTTATAAAATTTTAGAAAACTCTAGAGTGAAATCATAAAAATCTTATATAAAATATAGAAATCTCTAGAGAACATTTATTTTTATATAATGTATTTTTACTTGTATACTATAACTTGTATTTACTTGTATTTTATATAAAGTATTTTTACTTGAATATAAACAGCTTTAGACAAATATATCATCGCACATAAAGCCAAAATAGAAGTTTCATTCGTCACTCACCATGTTGTTTGTTAAAAATCTACAACATCTTTGTTTTTCAATGATAATCTTATAAGTCTAAATTAAATTTATAAAAAAAAAACAGAAAATTTTGTTATTAGAGAACATAGAAAGATGAGAAAAAGAAAATTATAATTACATTCCAAAATCAATATATGTCAGTTAAAAAATTAAAATGTCAAAACAAAAAAAAGCAACAAAAAAAAAATCTTAATTAAAATAGTAAAATTGCAAGATCAAATTTTTTTTATTCAAAATAAAAACGGTACCTTAATTTAAAAATTATAAAAGACAACATCAAGCAATCTTATTTTTGATAAAATAGATTGTTTGATCTTGTCCTAAAAAACTACTTTTCAGTAAAATATTGTTGCCTGAAGCTATAAATATAATATTTATCAATATTTCGATAAAAGTATTTTTTAGAATAATGATAAATATAATTTTTAAAACAGTAATATATATATATATATATATATATATATATATATATATATATATATATGGTATTTTTACATCATAATTTTAAACGAAATATTTTTTGTTTTGCTTACTCGATTTTTTTAAGGATATAATAATTTGATTAATTTATTCAAGAAATAATGATTTTCTTTAAATGAATAACTTAATATTTTTATCATATTTTTACTTCAATTTTTTGTAAGAATTTTCCCTTTCAATCAACAGACAAGGACAATTTACATATTGACAATCTATTTACTTAAGCAAAACATATTTTTTAAAAATTCTTGATAAGCACATTTTTAGCTTAAATTATTGTGATATAACTATTTATATCTAAAAGCAAAAATATAATTCTGTTCCATGCATTTTTAATGAACCTTCTCTTTATGTTTTGCAATTTTACTGAAGTTCCAACAAATACTAAGCAAAACAAAGTTTTGTGCCTATTTCTTAAGTTTAATACTAATTATGATTTTCAGAGATAACTAAGATTTATTGCTTTGAATATGATTCTCGAAAATTTATTTTTAAACATCAAACTAAAAAATTCATTTACTGATTGAAAAACTCTCCAATTAAACATGAATGAAAGTAACAAAAATAGCTTCATTAGTGGAGATACTTGTCAATATATATCCCGGAAAAATTTTTATAATTATATAAATAAATATATTCTTTGTTCTATGAATAGGATAGTCATTACTTTGACTAACTTACATTGGAATCAATTGAATAATTAAAGAAACTTAAGTGTATCATAAAAGAAGAAATTGGAACTATGTGATGCAGAAATCTGAAAGCTTTATGTTACTTCGGAGTATTTTTTTCCTGTATGTAGAAAAATAAAAAAAAAACAATTCCTTGTTAAGGAAATATAAAATTACTCGTTAAAAATTGCAGAAATTTTATTTTATGTCATCATTTTAGCAGAATATTTTGATCTTATTTCCCGCGTGTAGTACAAATCATTCTTCGTTGCTTTTTGCATATTATCTTGAGATTTGAGCCATACTGTTAAATGATTCCACTGATAAATTTAACAAGGTAAAATGATGATGAGAATAAATAAGCTTCTTATTCTAAAAATATTATATGGTATGGATTTATTTTCAAATTAAAAATAATTTCATTATTTAAGACTTTTGAAGAAAATTCATGAAAATCGAACTCGATTTTTCAAATTAAGCTTTATATTTCTCTTAAATGATACAACTTTTCTGTAAATATGATTTCTAAAATAAAATATCATAAGCTACTTGTCTTAAGTTTAATCATGTAAAGTATAGGATGTAGACTTGATGTAATGTTCTTTTGATAAAAATGTTTATAATAGAATACGAAATAAAATGAACCCCTAGCCAGTTTTATGAATAATTAAACGTTTTAAAAATGAGAATTTTAAATATTCTGTATGCAGAAGCAATTTAAAGAAATGAAACATAAATTTAAAATTTTATTTTCTGCATAAAATAAAGGATACAATAATTAAGTAAATAATAACAAAATATAATCAATTCTTTAAAAAGCTTTACTTTCAAAAAAAAATTTGAGAAAGTTAAAATTCAATAGAACATCACCTCACTTTTTTCATATTCTGATTCAGATATTATTTTTAGAGATATATAACACTCACTTTCTTACAGCTTCATAAGGGAGATATTAGTTTCTTTTAATTCCAGGTGTATGTAAAAATAGTTGAGCCACTAATTTAGTGAATATGTTTATTATTAATTTGTAAATTCAATTTTAAAACAGTTAATCCAGATTTAATTGTGAAATATATGTTACTGTAATTGAAAATATGCTCTCAGAAAAGTGAAGAACTAAAGAGTTATTGAACATTAAGATTTTAATTCTCTTGTAAAATAATAAAGAATGTTTTGTTACTTTTAAATAACAGAATTTTTAAACTATTAAAAGTGTAAAACTATTTGTAATGCATTCATACAATATCATACAGGGTTTGTGTAGCCATGTATAAAAATTCTGAATCTTTCATTTTCGTAACACTGAAATTTTAAAAAAACATTTCATAGAAATAAACTCAGAGCATGTCAAGATTCTGTTTGCTTTCATTTGTAAAAGTGTTAAAATTGTTTATTCAACAAAAAAGCATTCATAGTGAAAGTATACATAAGTTTCAAAATTACTTTTTTAAGAATATAAGTTAGCACTATTGAAGAAAATATCAGTATTGCGGTACTTTTAAATGAATATTTATTATTTACTATTTCAATTATCAAGAAATAATAATGTACAAATTTTTAAAATAAACAAATTGTAGATTTAGATAAAGATTCATGAAATAGTGGTTTGAAGGAAGTGTGCTTTTTTTTTTATACAAACATTTATTTCTGAAAACGGCTCGTTATGATTGCGAAGTGACTTTTTAAGAATTCCATCATTTTAACTAAATTTTTTTGATGGTGAAAAAGATAATTAATTACATAATTTGCTTGGTTAAACTAGTTTCTGAAAATTCCACGCTTCGTGTCGTTTTGTAGTAATTAATAGTTGCTTTCTTCCCTTTTTAATTTGGTATTGTTTAATATAATTTTACATATAAATCTTTTTAAAATGATGAATTTGTCAAGAAAATTTATAAATATACTTATTTTTTGTGTGTGTGCATCTTCTCTGTACAATGCAAATATGCAAACACACTGCACTTTCCATTTTTACAAACAAATCTGAACATCATACATTTTTTTCGTTGCCAAAAAAAGAAAACAAAGAATTTTATTGGAAACCGATAAAACAATCATGAAAGCAGAAGAGTTCCCCAGGGACCTTCCAATAACAATATCTCTCGCAGTCCACACATCACTACAGTGAATATACAATCGTATATAAGATAGTTTTCTCCGGGATTTTTGTCCTGTTATTACTGTTGTTATTTTTAGCTTTAGGCTTAGCTTGTTTGATGGTGCTCGGAAAATGTAGAACGAACGCTCTAATTGCATGGTTTATGATTTAGTTTTTTCTTTTCCCAAAGAAAATCCTGATTTAACATTGTTAGAGGAACCCCCTTTTTTTCATTCTGCTTCCCTTTAATCTTATTTTTCCAGCAACAAGAAAAATTTCGAGATGCCATGTTCAAAACTGTTCGTGCTATGTAACAAACAATAAAAAAAATAAAGAAATCTGAAATGTGCTGCATCATTTGTTCAAACCTTCGCCCATCCCTCAAAAAATATTAAAAAAGGGAAAGACTTGACGAGAGTTTTCTTTCTTTACTGTTAAAGTCAATGCTAGTCAGATAGATATCTACAATGTCATTCGAAACTTGCGTCATTACTAATAAAGTATAAAATGAAAGACGATTTTATTGAGTTAGAGGATTTTGAATTTCGGTTTTTATCGAATATATTTCCCTGCGTTTCATAAAAAAGAAAATAAAATTATATGTTTATTTTTAAAATGTAAAGTGAAAGCAATTTTTTATTAATCGCTTGTGTGTTTGCATGTTGACTCAAAAGATTTTATGTGAACGCAATTTTATGAATCGCATGTGTGCATGTGAGAGTAAATGTGTGTCATATTACAGATGAAAGTTCTATCAGCATGAAGAAAAATTACTAGTCGCAGAATAGAAATGATGAATAATAATTATTATTATACAAATTTAAATAAATTCAATGTAAAGGAATTATTTCTGTGTAAAGGTTAAAAAACTGCTATCGTGTAAAATAAACTTGAAATCCGACTTTATTCAATATTATTCAAATTTGTAAAATTATTTTGTTATTTTATTAAACTCGAAGATCATTTTATTTGTTTGAAATTAACACGATCTTAAATTCTACATATATAAAAATAAACATCGCTTAAAAATGTTTTTAATGCATTCAAAAGTTCATTGAATTACAAAAAAAAAGATTTAAATGCCTAAAGAACATTTGATATGAGAGCTAAATATATAAAAAATTCTTGTTCATATATTTATTACATTTTACTATGTTTAATATTTTTAATGCCGGAATATGGAAAAATTTCTCTTTGCAGAAATTATTCTGCTCTGAATGTAATTAAATTTAAAAAGTGCAGGAAACTATATTTGATCATTCAATTAAACAAAATATATGATAAATGTTTTAAATCAAGCATTTTGTCTTTTAAAGTAACACAAAATATATTCTGTTCTTCCTGTTCTCTTTCTTTTTATTTAAATATACTTGAAAAAATTATCTCCAAGTTCTATATATGGATCTGGTAAACATTTCTTCTTCATAAACTGTAAAAACTTCGAAACATTTTCTAACACAGTCTTACTCACTCACCATAGCTTCCTCCCCCCCATAATTTTTGAGCATTTATTATGTTATATTACATATACTCACGATAATTTAGATGTCACTAAAGGAATACATTCTTTAATTTATTCATTTTCAAAAATTAAGACTTCAACTTAGATCCCAACATATATTTAAGCACGATTTATTCCACTTTTAATAAAACTTGCATATTTTTTCGTATTTATGAGTTTATTATATGAAATACAGCAAATTTGTTTGTTTCAGCATTCTTAGTTAACCATGTTCAAAAATATCCCTGCTTTTATTCTTTGGAAAAATTAATTCATGAACATAACACATGGTGGGAAAAAATATTTTCGTGTTATTTATACGAAATTCTCCAAAAAAAAACATTCCTTTAAAATGCGACTATTTTTTAGTTTCATAAAAGTAATTTTTAAAATAGCCGACAATTTTGGAGATTAACTTAATTTAGCATTTTATTTCGAAACTGTAAAACTATACATTTTTTGGAACTCTCTCTGATTCTTTTGTAAGAAATGATGAGAAAACAAAAGTTAAAAGTAGTTGATGCATCGTCTGCAGCTAGACGACATATTTCAAATATCTTATTAATTTTTTTATATATATTATTTTTCTTATTCAAGAACCAAAAATTATTAAAACAGACATAAGAAAGAGAGGGAATTTTTCTTCGTTTTTCCTTTTGATATAAAAACCACTCTGTTAGTACAAAACTTTTCAAAGTCAAACATGATTCTCAAAGAAATATTCAAAAACATCTTTTATCTTTCATGTATCTTACATCAGTTCTAAAAGAAAAATAAATTAAATCAAAACGTCTTATAATCATTTTCTGCGCTTTCAGTTTTCGACGTCGAATGATGAGTTTTAATACCGTAGGGAAGTAATATTTAAAAAAGCAAACTCATTCTCAGCAGGGCTTCAATGTTTATCTTATCCTTCTCGTCTCAGGAGCATTTAATCGAAAGTATGCGTGACATTGTTTTTCCTTCCGGAAAATTTGGAGCTTAGAGAGGCAAGATTTTTTAGATCAAGTGTAAGATTCCCCCCTCCCGCACACACACACACACATGCACTCCCTTCCCCAAGAAATGGATTTTTATCAAGACGAGATCGAATAAATGTAAAATATTTTCCACGTGTTCGAACATCGAAATAAAATCATGTTCTAGATTTTTTCTTCGTCAATTATAGTTATTAAGATGGTATAATTTTTGTAAAAAAATCTCTAGTTTTCATTTTAAAGTAAAATTTAATGGTAATCAGTAATACATTATATTTTAAACTATCATACTTGTTTAAATAGAGGATAAATTTAAAAGATATTTATTACATAACAATAAAAAAAAATTTAATACATCTATTTATTTATTCATGTTATTTTATCATCATTTTTTTAATTTAAGGTGTGATGTAAGTTACACTAACGTACATATGAGTCCTGATAAATCAATTTTTGTTATTTTATATACCCTTTTTTTCATACTGAGAACAGGTTCGTGGGAATTATTTGCTGTGCTTTGCATGTCTTTAGCAATTTTTTGTGTAAAAAAATAAAGTTTCAAATATAATTTAATCTTCTTGGCTGCTGTAGCCTAATGGTCATTGTCATGGATTTGCGGCCAACCGTCGTGGGTGAGAGCCTTGAAGCCATTTAAGTCCCGCCGTGTGTCAGAACCGATGCACGTTAAATCTGTGGAGACTCAAAATCCTCCCGTTGGCGTAGTATGGAAATTTGGAGAGAAGGGGTGCCAACTCAGGTGTCGTCCTCGTCACTTGATCGAGGTGCAAAATTGCGAGGTCTTTTGACGTTATTCATCATGTTACTTTTAGTGCGACGTTAACACACAATCACATAATTTAATATTTCTATTGCAGGTCGTCCGCTTTTGAAATCTGTTCTGAGAAAACTACGATCTGTTAGAATGATGATAAAATCTGATAATTTTGAAAAAGTATTTAAGTATTTAAAAAAGTGTATTTAAGGGTGAAATTGATATAATTATAGCATCATTCTTCTTCTGTCTTGTTTATTAAATTTAAGTCAATACAAATAAGACAACACCAAGTTTAAGAATCGTAATTTATGTTTACAATCATATTCGATATTTCTCTCATATTGTTTCCTAGCATTGAAACTTTTCTTTAAATATTTGAGGGACTACTACTTGAGAGTTGAGGAATATTTCAGTCCTTATTTGATTCAAAATTATTTATTTATTTATTTTTTTTTTTTCGTATGTTGCATTTTAGCGTGCTGGAATCTTCAGATCTATCTTATTTTAAACTGTTATAATTAAAAAAAAAAACTCATTCTTATCATATTATACTCTCACAAGGATTTCTAATGTACAGCATTAAAATTGTATATTATTTTCACTACTTCAGTTCTGAGTTATAGTATTTTATAAATGGGAATGGGACGTATTTATAAGGTATTTTTTTATATGTAATTAAAATGAACATGGTGTGAAAACATTTTGTTTGTAACAGTTTTAATTGCATTAGTTATTTTATAATCACTAATATAGTAATAGATTTTAATAGAAGATACAGTGTCTAAGGTAAATTATTTTTATAAAAATATTAAATATCCCTTCCTTAATTTTATTTTCTAAACTTTTTAAGATTTAGAATGTTTTTAGTTGTATTTTTTTCACCACCATTGTTTAAATGCATTTAAAAGTTAAAGTAATAAATTAAAAATATGCAATTGCAGATAAAAGATTTTTGGTTGTATTTTTTTTTTTTTTTTTCTTTTTTCAAATGAGAAATTATCAAGCATTCAAATATTTTTTTCAAAAATAGGTTTAAAATCAGTACTACTAAAGTGTTTTGTTATCTAAAAGAACTGTATGTATTTTAGATAACAATGATAATGATAGAAAATGTCCTTTTCATCCATTCAGGTTCAATAACTCCTTCTTAAAATGGAGTAAATATTTTTCTTTTCTATTTATTTATTCATGGAAACTACTCAAAAATTTTCAATTTTGGAGAAAGAAATAGATATTACATACATTTTTAAAGATGTCAGTTTCAAATTCACTGGGTAGTAATTTTTATTCGTGTATGAACTTTTTAAATTACGAACTTTATCAGGGCTTATAATTTTTTTTTTTTTTTTTTTGAAAAAAAAAATATATATATAAATTAAATGCATTCAGTAATAACCTATTCAAGCATTTTTTAAATTTAATTTTCGCACTTTTCAAACTGTTTAGTGTAAAATATTTGTCTTGTTAAAATATACCTCAAATACATGTTGTTATTTTTTTATTTTGAGTTTTAAAGTAAAAATGTTCAAGGAAGGGAACAAGACAGATCAATCTATCCACGACAAGATTTGAAAAATACATTCTGCAGACCCTTAAAATTACTTGACAATGATTTATCTCAATTTTTAAATTCCAAAATCATATTTCACTAAACAATACACATAATGTCATTCAAATGCACACCATATCATCTTCCACGGCTTTAAGCTCCATGGATTCATTTCGGAAAGATCCTTCCCCCCCCCCTTCCCAACACACTTAAGTAATAAGAAACTTAGCGACTTGACGGCACCCCCAACATCGCTAAAACATTCTCCCTCCCGCGTCAACAGCACGAAAAAAGAAAGTGAGAGGGACAGAAAAAAATATATATATGTAGGATGATTCCCCAAACAATAGAGCTATTGGACATCACGGCTTCTTCTTTTAAGTGCCCTCCGTCCTGTCGCCGTCTGTTATTATTATCCGACGTTAAAGCCCATGGCGAGATGCCAGGGTATGTATAAATAGAGCATCAACGTGCTTTTCCCGCTCCGGATGAGGAAAGGGATGAGGCGCCGGAGAAGGACGCCGGCCTGACTGACGTTAGAGGCAAGCGACGAGAAAAAGGACACTAAGCTAGGATTGAACTTGTGGTGCTGCCATCTATTGTAAACTAATATAACTAATTGTTGCATTGGTAGAATATGATATTCTTCGTACATTTATATCATTTGGATGTAATAACAGAACTGTTATTTTTCATGAACATTATTTTTAGTTAAATTTTTGCCACATGTCAAATACTCTACATTTCGGGATGTATTCAAATATTTTAGCCATGGATAATATTATAGTAAAAATCTTTTTTAATTTCGAATAAATTTTTTTTATTATTATGACAATCGATTGAGAGAAATTAGTTTTGTCCATTTTTTCTTATATATATCTACATTGGCAAAAGATTATTGTAAACGTAATATACTAGATACTATTTAATTTTTATCTGAAATATTTGTCTTATTGCTTCCGTTTCAGCATAAATCTATTCTTTGAAGAAAAGCATCATCTGTGTATTTCTAAGTTTCCAATAAAGATAAAAAATTTCTGTTCAATTTTTAATGATAAATCGTAATAATTCATTCATAATAGAGGTCATTGATTATTTGTAATTTAGTTTATGCATATATATGGAATTCTGCCAATTTCAAATAAAAAAGTAATTAAAGTAAAAAAAAAAAAAGCAAGCTGGGAATGCTTTAGCTGTGTCTTATTAGTCTAATTAGCTTTTTTCAGTTGTGTCTCAGGTTTACTATTGACAAATTTTCGATTTAACGACTTGAGGACTATAGCTGTACGCTTATATTCCACTTTGAAAATTATATTTCATATATATATATATATATATATATATATATATATATATATATACTGCAAGCCTCTCACAAAACTGAGTTTCAGAACTCTCACATCACTTGTAAGAAATTTTTTTTATTTTAAGATAAAGTATCTTTTATGTGAAGATTTTGAAATTAAAATAGTACATTTGATGGGAAAGCTCTGACTTTAAAGCATCGTCATCAAAGGGAAATTTTAAAATTAAGGTACATATTTAACGTGGAAGCTTTGACGTTAAAGTACCATTTTTTATTTGAAAGCCTTTATGTTAAGGTAACATTTTTCAATGTGAAATCTTACACGTTAGACCCAGGTTAGATCCTTTCCAGTAATAAAAACGTCTAATAACTGACCTGTTGCAGAATTCCGTTTTCTGGCTCGGTTGTCTAATGAACTCGTCTGCAGATCCTCAAATAGGAAATTCAAATCTGCTCCTCAAATCTTTCAGTCAACAAGCGATAACCTGAACTGGTGACCTGGAATTCGAAATTAGATGACAATACTTCTAGTCTAGCTCTAATGTAGTTGACGTATCCCCAATCCAAAAATTACTCCAGAGTATAATTAAGACATTCCATTTATAAATTACGATAAGTGATATAAACGGCTACAGCACAAGCATCAATAAATCCTGCATCTCAAGCAGAGATTGCCGATGACGTCAGCGGAACTGTCCCAAATGTTACATGATCCAGCAAGAAATATATATCAATTGCAGGAATGGCTGGAAAAACAACCTTCTGTAAGCATCGTTCCGAAAATCTATCGATATCAAAATGGGTTTTCCTCGTAGTATGTGAAGTGGCCTCTTCTTCAGAAGTAAAAAACTACTAATAACTCACCCAGTAGAAAATTCCTTTAGAACTCAATTGTCTAAAGCGCGTGTCTAGGAACCCGATGATAAGTAATTCAAATCTTCCCCAAACGCAGCCAAGGTCATCAAAGCCTCCGAAAATCTAAAAGCTTTGTTATTTCTTTTTAATTTGAAACTGTTAACGTGAGGTATTATCTGTAATATGAAATTTTTAATGCTAAAATATTATATATATATATATATATATATATATATATATATATGTACTAGCTGATACCCGCCTGTTTTGCTGAACAGACGATAATATAATATTTTGGAACCTATATGTAAGATATTAAAAAAATTTCAATTTTTAAAACTATAATGATAATCTAAATTTAAAATGTTAAGAAATTGATTGTCAATAATAATGGTTATCCTCGAAAACTAAGTATATGAGAAAAATAAAAAAAAAATTAGTAAAAAGTCACCCTATATATATACATAATATGGATAAAATTCCTTCCACCGTATACATGTTACCCATAGTAATACCAAAGATGCAACCTTTTGTCAGAAGATTCTTCATGTGCTTAGCTTTCAAATGAAATACCCTCGCAATGGCATCGTGTCTATCATAAGATTAAATCCTTTCCTCAAGACATCTTTGATTTCTGACCATTTAGGATAGCAAGTGACTGCAATCCTAAAAAAAGTCGAGCAAGTCGGGACGTCCAAAATGTCTTGCGTATGTCATAGCCTCTTGAGTTCGTTCATGCATATAGCGAGGTACTCCAGTAAACGAAGATCGTCTTGCGTGTGCTACTCCGTAAAAAGTCGCCATTTTAGTATTTTTCAAAATCTCGCTAAGTTTTGATCTAAACTACATTCCAAATTCAGAAACTCAATTTATTCCAAACTCATTTATTTCTATCGCTAAATATGTACGTTTTATATTTTCGACATGTACAAAATTTCACATATAGAGCCCCTTCGCCAAAATCTTGCCAATCCTACGTCTGCGCTTCAATATAAAATTATTTGGTATTTTTCCACTTCGCACGCGCAAATCTCACCGAAGTAAACTTAATTGGTGACAATAAACAGAATACACAGTATCCATATAAAAAAATATTTTCCGTTTGGCGTCGGTCATATCATTTTTGGTGATGAAGTCGCCAAAAATAACATAGCCGATGGATAAGAGTAGATTATGGGATGAAAATTACATTTTGGATAAGATTTCCGTAAAATCCGTTCTTAGTGAGCGTCTACTGCATTATATATATATATATATATATATAATGTCAAACTCTTAAGGTACCACATTACATGCATTCCTTAACTTTTGTTCATGGTTGAAAAATAAAGAATCCATCAATTGTAGCCTATTGCGCAGTCATAGCACGAAGATAGTCAAACTTTATATTCTTTTTTGTGTCCGAACATTATTTATTTTTATCATTGCATTGATATGTATTATTAATGTAATATTCCTGCGATACAAATGATAGTACATACTTTATTTTTGTTTAATTTCAGCCGATGTTCGTTGCTACTGCAACCTTCCAACTTGCGTCACATCCGGTTACATGTGCAAGTCATCGGTGGGCATCTGTGTCTCGGATCACTTCGGATTCAATGGGGATCTGTGGCAATCCCGACACGCATGCCTGGAGCTTCTGGCTGACGACGCAAAACTTGTCAATCCCTTGGAATGCCCTCAGACTTTTCCAGATGTGGTTTTGGAAAGTGGGACTTATCCAGCTCGTTTCTGTTGCAAGGAGGATATGTGTAATTATTTCCGTAATGCTGTAGATCCTCAAGATCCAGTTTATAGGTTGAATCACAGTTACATGACAGGTACTGCTTTTTGGGTGATTTTTTAAAACAAATGACATATATGTGTAGTAATTGAGAGTTAATTTTACCGCAATGCGGTGTTGTCTCTTCAGTTTGCGAATTACACAAACTGAACACAGATAAGTAATGCAAAAAAAATTCTTCGTTCAATTTTTTTTAAAATTTAACTAATTAATTATATTAATTTAGTAACTTTAATCATAACACAATGCAATGTGCATGGGAATCCTTTAAAAATGTTTAACAAATTGTTCTGATAATTTAACTTTATTATTATCATTATGGAGGATCTTTAGAAATAGTCTTTTAAGAAATATTGAAATAAACATGTAATTAAAATTTTGCATGAAAGACCCATAATTTTCAAAGGTGAAATAAAGTAAATAATCGTAAATTCATTTGCGAGTATTTGCAATTGTGTGACGATTATATAAATCAGTTAATTACTATTGACTCAATTACAATTTATTATATTTTCTTCAATCTCTCTCTCTCTCTCTCTACTTTTCTTTCAGTTTTATCTCCTTACCTATTTTCAGTTTTTATAAATTTATCATTATAAGTTAAAATATGAATTTCAAATGTTAAAATACTGTAATGATAAATTTAATAAATTATATCTTTAATTCCTATAACGTTAAGTTGCGTTTATTTTATGTATTTTTTTTCCATATATTGACCTCACTCTAATCAGTTGAATTATCCTTTCTGCTGTTGTGAATTATATGTTTTTATCTTTCAGGTTATTTGTCAAACGATGATTACTTTTACAGACATGGCAACAGCAACAACAGTAACAAGAACAGTGACTCATCTGTGCACCAGCAGATGTGGTTCAAAGCTGCAGTCATAGCAGTGCCCATAGCTGGTGGATTTATCCTCATCATGCTAATCATAATGGCCGCCAGAATGCTTAGGGCCGACTATAAACGCCACAGAGAATGGACTGAACTCCGTCGCAGACACAGACTGAATACTCACGTGGTTTACACCGGAGAAAAACCCATCAACCGTAGTCTATTCTTCTTGCCAAAATCATTTAGTTGTGCGGTGTTGGGTAACGACAGCATTTACCGACATCCTCAACTACACAAGAGTTTCGCTTCAGCGGGAAGCATCGGACAGCCAAACAACTTGTACAAAAACGTTTCTATAGCCTTGTCCACTGACACGGGTTGTACTGATGGTTCAAGGGACAAGTACTTCGTTTTCGATTTGTAAGTTATTCAACAAGATATGGATATTCTGTTGTTTTATTTCGATGTTCATATTGTCAGTGGCGTGCAAAGCTTTGGCGTTACCTGAAGCCATCTCTCTAAATGTATGTCCTTGGGACTGTATTGCATCTCCCAGGCCACCCCTCTAATTAAACACAGAGACTGAATCTCGAGTAATGGGACTGTCTCGGTTGAAACAAGATGGAATCGCCTATCCTGGAGGTTAGGATAGGAAAACTCCCCCTTCGACAATTTTAGCATGCGAAAAAAGAAACCACTGGAAGGGGGGATTAAACCTCTAAAATTAAAATTTCAAGAAAGCTTTTTTTCCCGTTACCCCTTTTCCTTTTGCATGCCACTGCCTCTTGTGTAAGATATTGCTTTGCACTGAATAAAAGAGCTTTACCTCAGCCATGTTGATAGACGCAGTACCTGCAAGCGACATAATTTATAATTATTGAATATAGATCAACACGAGATGTTGATAGACAACAGAAGATTATAAGTTTACAAAAAGCTATTTTATTTTGCTTCTGAAGAAATGCATATTTAATAGTGTAGCTTAATGAATGTTGTATATAAATATATTTCCTGAGCCAAACCATCAGTCCACTTTTGTGTTCCTAAAAACTGATACTCAAATGTGTTCGGCACAACTTCCCCAAATGAGCTATACCATTGATCGTATTGAGTCACCCTTATGTACAGGCATTTTATCTCATTACCCAGAAACTTTTTTTTCAGCATCAGTTAAACTAAGTCACTTGTGTAAACAAGAATTATAGCACAGCTGAGATGAGAAAAAAATGCCAAGGCAAAGTATGACGATGTTATATTTTCTTATGTACATAATGTATCTCCTTCAGGTGTACCTGCCCTTTGCATTGTATTATTTTCTACAGGCTGTATCATATAGTTGATAATATATCTATGAAACTAGCTGCGCCATTATTTATTTTTTTATACTTTTAAAAGAGTTCTAAAGTATTTATTGCTGAAAAGTGTATGGAATGAAATTAAAAAGAATTTTTAATAAGAATTACCTATCTTATGATTAAACATTTTAGAAAATTACTACCTGATTATTTAATATTTAGAGGAAAATTAAATGAACTGAAAAGAAGATGACGGTGATTTTTTTTATAACCTAGCTACTAAATGACTCTGAACAAATATTTTGAAATATACAAAATATTTGCAAATGTCAAACATTTTGTGTAGAATATTTACTCCTTAAGAAATGATTATAAATTATTAGATTTTTGAATAGAAGCGTTCATTCATTCCTACTTTTCAAAAATCAGTTAACTACCTTTTAAAGAATAAGTTGCTGGTTAATGTGGGAAAAATTGTGATTTTTCCTCTAATCTTTAAAATAATAGTGTTGTTTATGAAAATATTTAATGAAAAATGTTGTAAGATAGTAGTATTTCTGAAACATTTGAGGAAGACAAATACCAGATATGAATGTATTTGTATCTTAAATAATGATTTTGTCAATTTTTGAGCTAAAATTCGAGCATGTAAAAAGAAGCTAGCAGTGTATTTTACAAAATTTTTACGTAATAATTTATTCCAAACTACTGTGATTTTAGTCTCGCATGCTTCTAAAAATTTAATACTTCAGCTTTATTAAATGTTCAAATTTTTATAAATATATTCCAAGATTTTTTTGCTCTGTAAAACTTCCCAAAAGAGGAAGAACATTTTTTCGTAATATAGAAAAAAAAATTGGCTTCTTATAACTACTATAAGCTATCAGTACCTGCATATTTTGATTGTTTTAATAAAATTTTAGAACAGATATTAAAAAATGAGCTGAAAGACTGTAAATATAAACAAAAAAACTCAAATGTTACTGTATATATATATATATATATATATAGGGTTATTCAAAATGAATCATCCGATTTCAGAATGCTATATTTTCATAAACTTCATAAATGACGTAGAATAATGAGTAATACATGGATGCATAGAGAAAATATGGAAGTTTTTCTTATAAGAGATCGATCTAGCTTCCTTTAGTTAAATGCATAATTTAGATAATTTGTAGATAATGGTATCGCATATACACTTAACCTTTTACAAATCCCCAAAGCAAGAAATCATATGGGCCATATTAGGTGGCATAGGAGCCCAGAAATGTAATATAGAGTCGTAACTGATCTACTGCGAACGATCCAACTGCGAGGTAGGTCCGTGAAAGCTTCTAAAACAGCTTTGATAAAATGCCTTCATGAAGAATATATCAGGGCCACCTATTGTTCACAATATAAATATTTTATATTTTTCATCTTTTTATTCATTACTTTAGATTATGTGTCGTTTATTGGAAGTTTGAAATCGGATGCTTCATTTTGATTAACTCTGGACGTAAATATTGCAAATCAAACACAGTTATTAAAATACATATAATTCTAAATTAAAACTATATATATATATATATATGACTTTTCTTTGCTTTAATGCTGCATTTGTGGAATTTGTTCAATATATAATTATAAAATCGTACCCTCTGGTATTTTTTAAAAATTTTATTTTTCCTCTCACCCTATGAAATAATTTATTTAGTACTGAAGTAATTAAAGAAATTTTATTCCATTCTGGGAATTCATTTATTTACAAACAAATAGAAACCTTAAAGATAATTAAATTATTTGGTTTGATCTTAGTATACTTGAAATGAGAGAATTGAGTAAAAGTTCTAAAAGTTCATTTATTTTTATAAAAAAAAACCAAAAATTTCTTGAAAAAAAAAACAGGATCCCTGAAGTAAAAAACTCGGATAAAATTGGTTTTAGTACTGACATTCTGAAATTTCAGAGCTGGATTCGTATTGAAACGACTTATTTAATGTTATATTTCTGTCTCTTTTAGCATTCAAAACAATTGAGGAAGATTAATTTAAACAAGTTTTATTCTCTTCTGAAATTAAAATTCAACTGTAGAATACTTACAAGTATTATTAATATTGTTATTATAATGCTTACAAAATGATCTTAGATCTGTATTTAAGTAGGTTTGATTTCACTTATACCAATTTTCCTACGCAAATTTTAAGCTTTTCTAACAAAAATGTTTTAAAATCAACTTTTCGAAGCTTTTCTATTTTTATAGAGCTTCTTAAACGTTTCAAAGCCCAACACACATTCGTATAATAGTAAGTAATTTATAAAAGAAATTAGCTCAGTTTTTTCTTTAACAAAACCTTAATTACTTCCATTAATGTAACTTTTTTTATGTTATGCAAATATGAATTATTAAGTATTCGATTGGGTCAATGAATGTAAATCTGATGTGTTTTTCTTAAAGTTATGTTTAAGAATCCTGTATTTGAAGCAATTAAAAGGTATTCGTAGAATAAAGAAACATATTTAACAGCCAAAAAAAAAAATTCACGTATTTCTATAACTGATTGTCCTTCATATAGTTTTTGTATGTTCATTGTGAATTGTTTATCGAATATGATTGCCAAGTGTCATGATTACTTTTTTTAACTGCTGTATATAATTAGTGCGTTATATGATATGTATTAGATAGTCATAAATTGTGAATAATATATAGATATTTATTGAGAGAATAAAAATATTATCCAGCTGCATTAAAGTATTTACTTGATTTTCATAATCACATGAAAAGGTACTTACTATATGATGACAAGAATATGAATAACTGTAAATTATGTTTTACTATTTATAACTTTCTGCTACTTTTGTTACGCTTTATTTCCTAGAGTTTATCTTAAAATTAAAAAAAAAAACTATGTAAAAATTTTTTATACACATACAGATACACACACACACACACATATATATATATATATACACTACTCAGTAAGTTATTTTATAGCACTTTTGATTACACCAAATGCAAATTAACAAGGAATTTTACTCTTGAAAATTTTATAATCAAATATAATAGCTTACTTTAGAATTATATCACTACACTACTTAACCACTACAATTTTATGTGTATTTATTCACAAAAAATATCCATAAAAATGTGTATTAAATTATATATATATGTGTGTGTGTATGTGTGTATGTGTTGAAAATTAATTTGATTCATAATTAATTCTGCATAATAATGAAAAGGATGGAATTCTGAAAAATGATTTAAATTATTTTAAAACAATTATTCTAAATAAAGCTAATTTATTTTTTCTTTTTAATAAAACCTCATATAAATTCCGTTGATAAAATTACCTCAATTAATTATTTTTGAATCAATTTATACTAAAATTATGATACTTAATATGTGTGATTGTAATTTATTCTATTATTTACGACATTTTTATTGCGCTATTATAGTAAAATTAAAAGGACCCATAAAGGTAAAGAATTTTAAAAGGCGTTATTGATGCAAAGGCTTAGTCCCGGACCTAAAACCATTTAGAGCCATTAGACCCATACATAAAATATATTCACTTAAAAAACAACATAAAGTATCAATCACGTATCTCTAAATTACATATATTTACATACATTACATATATAAATACAAAAGCCATTTTTTGTGTTAAAAATCTAGTTTAATGTATATATCTAAAACACAGAAATAAAAATGGATAACATAATACAGTGCTTTCAGTACAGGTGCATTTTAACCAATGATACTTTTTTTTTATAAAGGTCGTTAATTTTATATCATTGTTTCATCTGGAAAAGGGAATTTAATAAAAAAAAGTTCTTTCGTTTTTTTACGCATGAATATAATATCATGAACGTAAAATAAAATGCATACATTTAAACTCCCTCGATCAATACAATTATTACTTCATTTAAAAATCACTAATTTTTTTCCCTCGCAAATGAGCACTAGCACCCTTATGAAAGTTCTATTAACAGTAAACACAGTCATACTTGGACCATCGGAATATAAGCATAGAAATACCTTCTTACTTCCTTTATAATCCTATTTTCCATCCATTTATTGGAATTTTATCCATCGAAAACTACTTGAAGAAAAAACCCAATAAAATACTATTTAAAATAATTAGTAACACATTTCACCACTTATGTTCATTTCTGCATAACAATAACGTCATGCATTGGATGTCAATCTTGTCATTTTTTTGTATCATTTAATATCTCTTAGAGACACATATCCTGGAGGCAGAGCCAAGTCAGACGTTAGATACGGCAGTCTAACAGTTGTGATGGTCAAAAGTTGAGTAGGTTGGTAAGCAGGTTCTAATGGTTTGCAAGGAGTTGGCATCCTTGGTGTTTCTGTCCGATTTGTTTCGATATTTGGAGATTTGGTCAATGCATTGCAAGGCTGGACTTGCGTGTAGAAGGAGACGTCTGGTTGAATAATTCCTTCTGGAGCTAAAACTGAAAAAAATTTAAGAATTGACTTAGCAACTTATTTTAAAAATCATATATAAATCAAATCTGTAAGCTTTTAAATTTATAAAAATCTAAAAATAGATATATTTTATACCAGATGAAACTGAGGGCACTCAGAATGAGATATGAAAGATAGAAGGCAATGTTAGATTCTCGATGGCATTTTTACTAAGATGTGTTACGATTTATTTATAATACAGCCTTTAAGACAGATATGTGAATAAGCAGATCCACCTGGAACATCCTTACACACTAGTACACTGGTGGTATCGTGATGTTCGTGCGAGATGTTCCCTGATCTTTCAGTGTAACAGGAAGGAGCAAACCACTTTGACTCGCTTGTTAAGCTTATATATTAGGTATTTTACTGACTCCAATGGAACTAAGCCCTTTCCAATCTGCACCAAGTCTTGCTTTAGCCAAATCTCCCCATGCCATATATTCAATTGTTTGGTACTTTCTAAACATGATCTACGTTCCTATACATTAAAGGTTTGTAGCATGAGCTATTTGCGACTTATTTCCCTTCATCTGGGAGTTCTTTTTGATTTTATAATTAAGTTCCCAGATTCTTCTCAGTCAAATGGAACGTGATACAAATTAAGTAAATTTCGGAAGGGGAGTGAATAACATATAATCAAATAGTATAAAAAGGAGAGAAATGAATTTACGAACTAAGGTTATGGCAATAAGAAGAATGTTTGTGTGATGTGTTCATATGTATTCTGGAGTGTATAGAGGAGTTAGTGAGATTAGGACTCAACGCTGTCGGATTAATTGCAGGAGGTACTCGCATCTTATTCCGGTAAGAGCCTTTTTATAGATTATAATATAACTAACTATTTAACTCAGTTGATCTGTGCTTGAACTTAAGTGGAAATTTAGATCTTGTGATTAAACATTAAGATGACCCACGAGACGGATAAAAGGATTCTGTCACAGGTTTTGGATTTTTTTTCGAGTGAATAACATCATAGACTGAGTCTAGCACTGCTCGTCTTTGTGGATTTGCAACAAAAACGCGGAGAAATTTCAGCCTTTTACTCCACTCTCTCTATCAAATATGAAGTTAACAATGATAGAAAAATCAATTTCTAGATAAATAGAATGCTCTCAAACAATTTCAAACTAATGTAGTTTATCAAAGTTAAACATATATCAATATAGTAAATATATTAATGCTAAAAGGGTAAGCTTCTGCATAAATGGCTTAGATTTCCTCACCCTTACTGCCTTCACAAACGTATGCTCGATCAACTACTGTGATGAGGGAACACATATTAATAATCTAACAATAAATTTTATACTAAGTAGAATTTACTTTTTCACTATATCATATTACAAATCACTAATATCTAATATATTTCGCAGACAACTGTGGACCTTTTATGTCATAGTTTATTCGATTTGAAGTTAAAGACTTCTCAATTGTCCTTGCAAAGGACAACCATTATGCATCTGAATCTTGTTTAGGATCAACTTTTTGTGTTACTAAGCCCAACATAAATAATGAGAAATAATATGTTAAAGTGTAATAAATAATAGAAATCCTGTTTAATTATCAAAATTGTAATAAAAAACAAGAGAAAATTTTGAGAGAAATTGTGCTGTATCACCGAATTTCCAGCCAGTTGAAAACTGAAATATTTGATAAATTATGGATTAGAGACTTCCCCGAAGGAAAATCTTTTCTCGTACTTAAAGTAATTCTAAGAATATGCGACTGAGCTTATTAACTTAATTATAATAATTAATTAAAATAAAATTTGTAGTTTGTTGCTGTAAGATAAGGTAATTTTAAAGTGGTTTAATTTTTATTAACTCATATATTTGGCCCAAAACAGCGGATGTTAAACTATATTGCTTTTTACAAAAAAACCCTGTTTTTATGCTTTAATCTACTTTAATATCAGGAATTACTAAGAACCAAATATTAATAAAGCTTCAAATCGCTTCAATGATTCTACATTTGGATGAATTTGACTTACAAACATTCAGACTATGTTTGAAAAGGGAGAATCTTTTTATTTGAAATATGACTGATTTTATTTACAAAAAGTCAAACTTAATTTAAAATAATGCACCTGGATTGCGCATTTTATATAAATACCACTGTCGAGTTATCGAATTTAAAAATTTATGGAGCCTAAATAACATTGAATGAAAAGTCGCTATTATGTTTAATAGCGTATATATAACAACAGTGTTGGTTTTGTCAAAGCTCCAAACCACACAACCTTCATGTTCGACAGTACTAAATCTGAAAAATTGAAAATTGAATGCTTCACATTCAAAAGCAGAATTTTCAAAAATGTTTTACTTATCGTATATAGCTCTCGCTATCTCTTTCAATGATTAATATTTCATATTCTCATTCTCCAAGCATTTTATCAAATATTTAAAGAAATCTTTTTTTAGTTCTCTAATCTTAAGAAAAACCTTTTTTTAATCACCCTTTTAGAATTCTTAATACCTAAACAAAATATTTCAGAATAAATAGATCCTTTTTAGAGATCTTCTCTGATATACATGAAATAAAAATATCGTTTGTGAGTAAAAATAGAAATGAAATATATACTGACATTATTCGTCGTTTACTTCCTGGAAAATAATCACTTCGAAATTCCTAAATTTTTTTGACTTTTATCCAAACCTCTATTTGTCTGAATTGCCGGTTATGTTATTTATATTTAACCCAATTTGTAAAATTGTGTTTCCTTATTCTAAATTGAGTGGCTGTTCTTACTCTGGTAAATGAAGAAAAGGACAATTGGAAATTTTGATCATAAATAGTTTTTATAATATTCAGAAATTTTATTTTTACGCAGCTTATTCACAATTCTTAAAAATTATTTTCCCCATATTGGTAAAATCTTGAGTGTTTCAAAAACTTAACTTATTCTATTACTGTCCTCGTTGATCATCGGCGTCTTAAGTTCTGAAACTTATGTTAATTATTCTTATAATACATCTACTGCTCTTGCGTCATATCTTAGTCGAATATATTAAATAACAACTAATGAACTCCATTTGAAGGCACGTAAGAACATATCAAAACACTCTATAAGTCACCACTGGATAACAGCTAGTGTCGCTCTCTCTCATATGTCATTTAACTCGATAATCCTAGAATATGATTTAAAAATGAAATCTTAGCTTACCAATTCACTCGTTCGGAATACAACACAATTCTCACTAATAATAACTTCGTAGCTTAATATTTTAGTTAGAATTCACTTCAATCCACAAAAACTAATTAAAGTGTTTCAATCCAAATTATAAATCATTATCAGTACACCTTTATTCTCTATCCCCTTTCATTTTTTTCAGTCTATTTCATTTATGAATAATTATCTCTAATTCACTTCACTCCATTTTTATATTTAATTTACCTAATCACATTTCATTTTGGTTGGAAAGAAATTGCAATTTTATACAATCCAAATTATCATAAAATCTCCGAGGTTAGTGAAGAGAAAATTGTAACAACAATCCTTCAAGGGGAATCGCAATAATACTTCAAGTATAATAACAATGGAACATGATGAACATTTATACAATCGTAATACTTATTTTAAATACTTAACGCTAGTTACCGAAAGCATATACGAGTAAAGGAAAGTGATAGCCTATCTGAACATTTGCACACTCTGGTAAATCTTTTTTTTTGTTTGGTTTATCGTGTGTGTATTGTGAATCGAATTTTAGGCATTTTGAAAGCCCCATAAATAAATCTTCTAACTTTTGAATAAAATTAATGTTTAAACTTCCTCAAAACATTTCCATGATTCATGATTTTTTTCATTATATATGCCAAACATTTTTAATAATTGAATCGGTCATTTCAAAGACTACACAAGTGTCAAATTTTTTTACAAGTATACTTTTCTTTTTGTCTCAAACGCGCCCTTAAAGTTAAAGCCACAATCTATGTTGAAAAACTACGCAAGTTACTACATTCCTTCCTGTTTGAACAATATAATGTAATCATCATTCATTGCATTAACAACATAAGTTTTACATACGCTGTTATTCTCGAATGCATCAGTTCGAGAGCTCTACGATGAAAACAAATGACGTGCAAGTCATAACTTTTGATTAGATATACCAATGCAAAACATTTTTATTTACGGCATCTGTTAGTTCATTGTTTTGATATAAAGTTCTGGAAACAAGCAAATTGATAGTTTACGTGTATCATGAGGGCACTGCCAACAAGGTAACAAATGAGGCTTTCCCCATGTTGTTGTATTATGTAGAAAATAATGCTGAACCGCAAGTAAACATTTATATTTGTTTTATGATGGTTGTCCCAGGCAAAACAAAAAAAATGCGATATTGAGATTTATGTTGGATTTGAAAAATTTTTCTGCACGATTAAATTTTTTTTTTTTTTCAGTATTTTGCCGTATGCGGTTGTTCATATTCATCAAATGACCATGATTTTGGAGTCACAAAAACTGTGCGAAAACATTATTGTATCTACTTCTCAAAATAACATATCATTTTAGTTTCAAACTCGAGCTCACATTTACAGTCGTAGAACTGAAATTTAAAAATGTTCTAGAATAAAAGAAATGATGTCCAATTTTACACGAAAATTAAAAAATCTGTCAACAAAATCATACGGTAGAAGTGCTCTAAAAGACTGGAAAGGAGCATTATCTCCTTTAACAAGCAGAAGTTTTCATTGATTCTGATTTTTTAAAAAAAGCATCATCACAACCGAGAAGTTTATTGATGAAATCGTTAAAGACTCATTTATGATAATAATAAAACTTTACCGCCCTGTATGTCAGTTCTATTAATCAAAACCTCTGTAATAAAAGTGTTAATTAACATTAAAAAATTAATCAATTTAAAGCGATTTCAGGAGAGCCATTAGGTTTGATTAAAATAATGATTAATATGACTGTTTTGTGTAATTTAAATACCGCTTAACTCTGTTTCTTGTTAAAACAACACGAGTAAAAGAGAAGTTTTTAATTCTTATTAGAATTTATTGCTCGTAAATTATCAAAAATTATGAAGTTAAAAACCTCTCATTATTTTAACTGCATAGTGACAGCCCCAAAAAGCAGAGGCATCTTCTAGCGACCACGCGAAACGAGGAAAAATGCTTCACTGAAAGTCAAGGATTCGAGAAAATGTCGTGACATTCAATCCCTTTACCTTTTAAGAATATTTTGGAATTAAATGTAAAATTGTTATCCATAAATAATTTATATCAAGTACTAAAATACTTTTATGCTAACGAATACTTTTAATTAAACCCAAAACCACCTCTCACCATAATTAGCATTAAAACGGAAGCCCAAAGATCTAAATTGACGCCTAACGGTGGGCTCTGATGTGGGAAACTGTTGAGCGTCAATGGTCGCTAGAGAACTCCATTGATGCTTGGGACAGTCAGGATATACAGATGGGACAATCAGAATATAGTTTTAATAAAAACGGTTACAAAATATATCTTTAAAGTCTAAACACTATATATACACTCCAAAAAGGCCTAGAAATTCGCGTATTACATAGTTGTGCGTACATATGTGATGCCTTATTGTTATCATGTCATCTATCATCATATATCATTGCGCAAGGTGAGTCATTTTATTTATGACGATAAATATAATGTTATTTAATCAGAAACATAAATACTTTGTTTTGTGTCTCTTTTGTCAACACGGAAATTGACAATCCGCATAATTATTCACGCTCTACACATGCGTATGAACACATACACACACATATATAGGTGTTCAAAAGTCAGGCATTTCGTAAAATGTAAAAGAAGAGGAAAAGGAGTAAATATTGGTGAATTTTTTTGGAACACCTTTTAGAAAATCATCTGTTGAAGTTGAAATTTTATCTTGAGGCGATGCTTTTCAGTTCATGTCTTCATGAGCAAAACACCTGCACACGTCGGAACGTAGATTAACTGGCTCATTCGGCATAAACAGTTCAGACAAGTTTTGGGCAATTCACGTGCAAAGGAATATAGTTACGATTAAACAGAACGAACGATAACACAAAGGAGACAACTGCTAATGTTTACGAAAGAAATAATCGTTGGAAAGCTCGAATCCAGATGATCACAAGCCGAGGAGTTTCGAATTCTAAATGTGCCACAATGTGTCATCTCATGACTGTAGCAGGGGTTTCAAAATGCGGGAAATATTAACTGACAACCAATTCTTCGAAAGTCTCCTCGAAATGAAATATTGATTTTCGTAATTGTATAAAAGTGGCCAATTTATATCTCCTTAACTTTTTAAAAATTTCTTTAAAATTATATTAAAATATGAGAATTAATGTATGAATATTCTATGGTAAAAGAGTCAAAAATTTCTGTTTGTTTCATTAGAAAATTATGGTTATTTGAAAACGATTTTTTTTTGCACACTCGGCTAATATTTGAGTCCTGTGACCCTCAAAAATTCCTTACCCTTATTAACCTTCTTAGGATAATTAGAAAAAGATAATTTTTAATTGAAAAAAGTTTCCTTTCCTCCTTCAAAAAAACGTCACAGTTCATCTATTCATCCCCCACGAATGATGATTCACCTGCTTTAAAGCGATGGCGCACCATCAAACTATGTCGAAGCCTGGACGAGTATAAAATGGTGGTAAAAAATAACTGTTTGTGATACTTTTCTTTATTTATACAATAAAAAAAATTTCCCCATGTCGAGAACCTCACCAGTCATCCTGTTGTATAGCAGCTTTCCTTCCCACTCCAGAAGTCTGCTCAAATTTCGAAAACAGATCATGATTTGACCAAAAAAATTGCGTACTCTCAACAGTATCAAAGACGCATGCGGTATTTTCAGTATTTATACCCAAGCTAGTTTCAGTCAAAAAACTGACATAGGGTTACTCCCCACCCCCTTAAACTAATCATTGTTCTTAAGCTCTACAGTTTCTTACCAAATGATCTATTCTACCACAATTATAACATTTACCTTTTCGTTTATTAATCCATTTATTTGACTAATAAAATTTCCCATTTGTTTACCTTATTGCTTATTTCTACCCTGAACAAAACTACGCTTATCAGAAATATTCTACATTGTTAACGGTAAAACAGAGCAAATGATGGCCCAAAGACGACAACTGTACATGTTTTCGATAGAAAGAATCATTGGAATGTTCGAATCCTGTTGATCCCAAACTGAATTCTGAATGGGCCTCAGTGTGTGATCTCGTCTGTGGCAGAGGTTTCAAAGGACGGGAAATGTTATCCGATGACCAGTGCCAGGTCGGCCAAGAGTCACAACCATTCACCAAAACCGATATCTGGCAATAAATGCGCATAGTCAATGAGACAGTTGTGCCAGAATACGGGAGTACAAGCTTCCTGATAAACTGTTTACAGGATACTCAAAAATGTTGGTCTCTATGCCTTTGCACTCTTCTCACATCTACGCTCGTTTAGTTTGGAACATCAATACTTAAGTTTGGGACAAGGGTCAATGAGGTGTTCAGCGACGAATCTCACTTTAATCTAAACACTGATTCTCAAATAGGCTGACCATATGGTGAGAATGTGAAACTCCTTTTCACCTGGGAAATTTCACAGAAAAATATAGTTTTCTGACGAGAATCACGGTGGTAGCAGACATCTTACTGGACGGCCAAACAAGCCTCTTTATCCTTGAGATAGGCTGTGTGATTATTAGGAGATACAGAGATAATGTCCACTTGATCGACGACTTCCTTGAAAAGGAAAATATCCAACGCAGGCCATTGACTACTCATTCACTTGATCTGAATCCTATCGAGCATGTATGGGACATACTCTAGAAATAAGTTACCAGCAATACGCTACCCCAAGTTCCATTCTACGTGTTGTTTAGATCTCATTAAGCCCATAACTCATCAACAATGTCATAGAAAGTGTGAGAAATCGCTGAGCATTTTGTCTGGTTGTCAGATACGATCACAGATGTTATTAAATTTCAGCATAACCTTTTTATTTCATTTGTTTTTCAATAAAGCGTAACATCTTTAATACCCAGTTTTCATTCAAACTGTTTCTTTGGATAATAAGAATGATTATTATTGTTCTTTCGCATTGTTTTTTTATATTATAAAACATGTATACACTCGGATATCATGCTTACCGCCATTTTGGCATAGACTTCCTTCATTATTCACATAATTACCAATTATTCTTAACTTTTGGACACCAGTATATATATATATATATATATATATATATATATATATATATATATATATAACAAGAAATTTCCCTGATTCCAATTTATTTTCTTTCAATTGTCTGTCTGATTTGAAATGTTTGAATTTTTGCTGTTTTAATTTCAATTGAGATTCTTTTGGACATTTTTTATTGATTATGTATTTTAATCTATATGGAAATTAGTAGTTAAGAGATTTAATATAATCTCATATTTCGGAACAAATAACCTTAATAAATAATTATTACTGAACATTATAGAATGCTCCAATTGACCTCCTTCTTACTATTTTTACGTGAAAGAGCATATACCAGCAACTATATTAAAACTAACATATCATGGGAAGCCTTGATGTTCTTTCTTATACACTCATTAAAATTTTAATGGGCAAAAATATTATGCTTTCATTCCTGCTAGAGGTATCCTCATTTAGATTCTCTAAAATTTTGTTTTCGCGCACATGTTCTTTAAACATTTAACGAGTAGCACACACAGACATATTCTTTTCTCAACACTTTCTCTCTTCCAAAAAACGTAATTGGCCATTTTCTTCTTCAGTGCAACTACGATCAAATTCTTAATATATATTTGTAATTGAAGATAAACAGAATATCTAGACATAAAGTAAAATCTCGAGATTGACTTCCATGAACAGGAAATTTAGTTACGTGTGAGCTAAAAATTTAATCATGGAAGAATCACAACTTCAAATAAAAGATTGACTTCTCTACACAGAATGAATAAAAATAATGAAAATTAATTCATTTGTTGGCATTTTTAGCTAGAGTATACATTTAATATAATTTAATCGGATGGTATTTTAGGGGAGGTGGTAGAATTACTTCGATAATCATAAATATTTCTTACACATTACTTTTTGAATCAGTGGAACGTTTCTTTTACAAGCAATTTTAAGCAAATATTTATTTAAATACTATAAGCTAAACGTTAGACCTAGTTGTTGTTGTTTTTAAATTTGCTCTGTGTTTGTTTTATTATGCAATGAAATCTTTCAAGGTTATCTAATAGTTTTATTTAAGTTATGAATATTTGATATTAATGATGTGAAAGGCTATATATTCCTCGTTAAAAATTTCTTTCCTCTATTGGTGATCATGTAGAAGGAAAAACAAATAAAAATATGAATTATTCCGTTCTCATTTTTCATGTAACTACTTTTGATTCATGGTAAAATCTTCATTTATGTAACCTACATCTATACGGATTCAATTTAATGAGCTTGAGCTACCTAAGTCCAAATATAATCACGAAGCCGTGAAAATTCCCTTTCCCGGAAAACTCACATTTTCTAAAGACTCGTATTTCTTGCAAATTCACGTTCCCTGAAATTCACATTACCTGAAAATTTACATTATCTGCGAATTCCTACTGGAGGATTTCTTAGAAAATTAATTTCGTAACCGCATAAACTTTATGAAGTCTGTCTTATTTATTTGATTAACTAACGTGTTTCCAGGTTTTTTAAAATCAAATACTCAAACGATACATATTAAGAATTAAATAATTATTTTTTTATTTATATAATTAACTTACAAATTCTGACTTTGTGAGGCATAATAAAAGTAATCATTGACTTGAAGCTGCAGGAAATAAAATGCTAACTGCCACTAAATGAATTCGCAGACTTCTACACTTAGGTTTATATTCGATGTATCTCTAGATTCTCATCAGCTTACATAATATGAAGTGCAGCTATATTTTCTACTCATTGTATATACATGTCATTAAATTCTCCTATATCATCCGACAACTACATCTGGGAATAACATTATATATTAAAACCAGAGAAGATGTAGTTTACTTTATCTTTTAAGACGTTTGCGAAAATTAACTTCAGAAAATGAAGGTGAGCTTACGGAAAGAAACATAATGGACAGAATAGATTAAAATAGCACTTAATGAAGGAATAAAAATACGGGATGTCCACAATCAAATAATCCTATTTCAAAGCTGCATACAGCAGAAACTAATCGTCAGAAAAATGTGAAATTTTGTGGATAACTTATAGAAGATTTGGGAATTTCACATCAGACCAACGAGCGGATTTGGGCCTCGACAGATTTAAAGTTCCTCATCCACCACTACACGTTATTTTTCCCAAACACCAATGTCCAAAATCCTTAGATCCTATTCGACTTTTAACATTGGGACCATATGAAACACTTGATAAGTCATAACAATCCAATAACATTACCTAATTTTAAAGACAAAGCAGTCGACCCCGTTTACTCACGGTAGTAGGGAGGGTGGTTTCTAAGCTGTGTTAAGTGAACCACGAATTATAAATTTGGATGTAAATTGAGTAATAATATAAATTCCAATATCGATATGAATTTTCTGTACTATGCTCTTTCGAAATTATTTTTGAATGTTATGGAAATTCATTTAGAAAAGAGAAAAATGCCATTATACCTCTTAAAATTTGACCAATATAAAATCATTCAACATACAATTATTCTCAATGATCATCAGAATAATCTTTTACAAAAAAAAATCTAAACTAGAATACATTTTAATTTCCGAGAAAGGGTGATTCGTTTCCAATCCAAACATACAAATCCAAAAGAGATAAATAATAAGTATTAAAATGGTAGACCTTCTCTTAACCTCAAACATACAAAGTATATGTCTCAAAGACAAAATTTTGGTCATATCCGCATAGTCGGATTTTTATTTATTCTCTTTTGTGAAGAAAATCACTGTCTGCACTTTACGGTCACAGGACTTGAAGTTTCAGATTTTGTAAGAAATTCCTACTCAACCCCTGCGCTTCTTCTTTGCCTGTTTTAGATGCGCAAGACCCCTTTTTGCATTCTTTTATGAATAAAGAGTCTCCTTATTTTTTTACATCTTCATGTTTCATGTCTCTTATTCGTAATACTAACTTACTACTGCAAATTCAATCACCATAACATGTGTTTATCCCGTGATATATAAAATAGAAAGAAAAAATTAATTAATGTCTGCTTTCACAGGAATTCCTGATATCTTCTGAAAAAAAAGATTAATATGAGTCTCATAATTATGGAACTTTGATAAAAGCGCTAGTTAACGGGGGAAGACTGTATTTCACTCCATATGCTTAACATTTCCCCTCGGTCAACTGTGGAACATGTTATTTTGGATTTCAGATGGTCACTGAAAGCAATGATCATAATGCGCAGCATGTTTTGTTGTAGTTAAAATTAAAGAGTCTGTAAAATTACTTAAAAATAGTAAAACAATTGTAAGGACGTGAATTAATGTGTAATTTATTCATGCAACACTCGATGGCGGCAATATATTTCACTTTTTTTGCTGAAAGGAATTCCCATCCCTTCTTTAAGTTTCCGACGAAATTTCACAATTCTTCTGAGGACTGTATTCGCCTGTGAGCAGCATTGAAAAAGGGTTCTTTAATTCTGAGCATCCTGTAAAAGCGAATTTCATTATCAATCTGCATTTATACTGTGAACATTTGGGGTGCTTTAAGAATTTTCAAGATGGATAAACATTTGAATATCAAAAAGGCATTTCATTCTCTGTTCCTCTTACGTGCTGAACTATTATCCATTTAAATGGAAGGATACTATCTAACAATTTGTAATACTTTTTGTGAGAAACAATTTACCTGTTCCAGGAAAATGAGAAGGTATTTCTTCCGATAGTCGAACCACAGCTGTTTTGTAAGGTTTGCGGCAGCAAATCAGACACAATAAAGCAAGAGCGATAATTGTGCAACTGATGACTAAAATGATAACCCTGAAATAATAAAAAGTGAAAGAAAAATTCATCAGTATAAAAACAAAATCAGATGCTTAAATACTGAGATGTGAAACAGATTTTTATCCTTAAAATGCTTTTAGTGTCTTAATTCAAATTCTTTTAAAAAGTTATAGAGTGTATATTATATGACGAATATTGAAGGTAGTAAAATAAACATTTCTGATGTGTGTGTAAAACAAACTTATCTCTTAATGCTGTCAAATGTAATTTAAATAATATCACTTTCATTCTTCGGTTTTTCACGTGTTGTTGTGTTTCGTGTATTAAAAAAAGTTACTCCAAATCTAATAAACGTTACGTTTTCTTGGACAGTGATAGTTTTACTAATGCAGGTAGTACGTGCGATGCTAGTTAACATAATGATGCTACTGATTAACAATAATAATTCGCAATAATTTTAAAAAACATATTCCTATTTCCAGAAACTACTCCTGATTTTAAAAGTATACACTCTGGCGAAAATAAATTCCTAACACCAGAAAGGAGTTACACCAGATGAGCGAAATTTGGAAGGTGTATTTGTACATCTGAAAGATGACGACTATTCAGATTTCGTGCTAGACGAGAGCGAAAAGCACTAGTAGGCATCAATATGAACTTGCAAATCGCATTTGTTTTATACACGATGTAAACTTCGTGAGCGTTACTTATCATTCGGATTGCGCGTTGTGAACTACATTCAAAGTTATTTTCTTTGTCTCCTTAGACGAAAAGAGCAGTATCGGTAGCTTGCTGAATTCGAAAAAGGCCGCGTAATAGAACCACGAGAAGATGGATTTTATGTTGCTGGTATTGCAAAAAGATGTATCCATTGTGCTTGATAGTTGGCAGCAGTGGTCGTGGAAAAGTACTGTCTCAAGAAGAATGTGGTTCGATCACACACAGACCATTACAAAGATGTCGCATCTCGTACTGCATCTGCATCGAAAATTCAAGCTTCTGCTAGTACCAGAAGGGCACAATGAACTGTAACAAATTGACTAGTTGAAAAATAATTCTGAATCAGAAGCCCGGTTTGTTCATGTCACTAACTCCGATTACCAACAGCGACTTCAGGGATGTCGAGTTAGAACTTATTAAAGAACAGAGCGGAAATGTGTTGAATTCTTAGATGAGAGTCATTTTTTTTCCTTTGTGACAGTGATGGCCGTATGTTGGTTAAAAGGAGATGAAATTAAAGATGAAAGCTTGGAACAAAACCAAACTGTCAATGGTGTAGACCAGCCTGTCCAACTCAAAATACTTCCCATATATATATATATATATATATATATATATATATATATATATATATATATATATATATATATATATATATATATATATATATATATATATATATACAGTCCTCCATACCGCTTCTGTCACTCAATATACACTACAGTGTGTCAAAATGTTGCCTTAGCTTGATCGAAGCCAAATCTACGGATCTTTTTCCCAAAGACCAGTCCTGATTTGATTGACGAAGTGTAGCTGACATGGACCTTCAAATCCCACCATCCCTCAAAAGGACTTTCGGCACCTGTACAACACAATATTTGCTCATTTATACGCTTGCACTCATGTGACGCATTATGCATTTTTAAAATTGTGCAGTTCATCATTAAAAAAATAATTTAATTTTTCTATACAAACCAGATTAAGGTTTATAGCTTTCATTATTGATTTGTAATGCATTCAAAATCATGAGTAACATTTTTTAAATTTTTTTATCAATTTAAATTTAATTTGTTCACTAAATTATTTTTATATTTAGAAAAAGTAATTAATTTTTAGAATAAATTGTTTGAGCAAACAATATTTTTTTTTTTTTTTTTTTTTTAATTAATTTTTTTTTTAAAAAATTTTTTTTTTTTTTTTTTTTTTTTCAAATTAATGCTTTTCGATTAATATTGTAATGGGAATTTTCATATTCCCGTACATCAATAATAGGCGAAAAAAAGCAATTATATCAATCATAAATGTTTCATTTCTTATAATTATTTTAATGTTAAAATAAATAATAATAATTGAATACTTTTGTAGAAATTTATTAGAATTAATGCAGGCACTGTTTTTGTAAATAAAGAGACAGAACCAATTTTCGTTAATAATTTAAAACTGGAAAAATATGGATACTTTCAATCATTTAATGTTATTTTGGTGTTTAGTTTTTGATTTTTAATTACGTGTGTGTATTTATTTGTTATTCTAGAGTTATGAAAATTATTTAAAAACTTACCAAAAATACCACTCGATATGAAACGAAGAAAATGCGTAAAGTTCTGGGAAATTATGTGATGAATCATGAGCCGATGGCCCTGCATTAGTTCCTTTAAAAATAAAATAATTTATTAACGAAACGAGTTCGTTTCAATCCTCTAAATGAAATTCTCATGTTTTTAGTTCTTAATTTTATGTAAAATATGCTGAACATCAATTCGAAATTTTAGTATACAAAATAATATTAATGCTTGCATAGGAATATGACTGAAGCAAATTAGGAATTTCATATTAAATTTTAAAAAAGATATTCGGAAGACTATTACCATTATGCTTCTCCAGTTTTATTGGTATATATTTTACTAATGCACTGTGATCGGAATTTTCTTCTCGATCAGATGCTTAGTAAACATTCAGCAATTCATTTTCAGGGTGATGTTTCGTGGCGCCATCTACACATTACAAGATGAACTAAGTTGTGAATCATTGTAAGGTTTCTCCCTTTTCTGAAATGTATAAAAAGAAAAATTAATATATTTCAAGTGTAATATGAGGGGGATGAATCATAACAAATGTAATTTCCACATAAATAGAAATATAACCAGCCATTAATCAGATGAATTTGAAAATAACCGAAGAAATGTTGAAGAAATAATAAGCATAACAAAAGAGCCCAATTTTTTTATCGAATGGCTCAGAAAAAGGAGTACACCAAAAATTTATTTTTACATACCAGTAAAAACCACTTCTACATTAAAGAAGCTCCAACTTTATTAAATTGTGCTTTTGGATAAAAGAAAAATTGTGACTTACAATTTTTGATAATACACAATTACTATAAAATGCATTTGATCTTTAAATGCCAACTTTAAAATGAATTTTATTTTAATATTGCAATCAAAGCTGTTTAAGGATTATTCAGTTAGGCATTAACTCTGCTTCAATATATTTATTCATATAAAACCTTTTACTATAACAATACAATATTATAGTTAAAAGTTTATTTCGTAAAAAGAGAATGTTATTATTCTAACAGAATCTATCACAACATGTCAAATGACACAATAATTGAAAATCACTAAGAATGTCATCTTAAAAATCCTTAAGAATGTTCATATTAAATTTTTTATATGAAATCAAAGATCAAAAGACTAGTTACAAATTTTAAATAGGCACAATATATGTTTTCGTTTCCTTTTAAAAATTAGATAAATTTACAATGAATGCAGTACCCTAAGAATGTCAAAATAAAAGTAAATACTCTTATTTATTTTTTCTTTTTGCCTGAAAATGACATAAGTAAATCACTAGTGTTCATTTAGAAGTGTTTTATAAGTACGATTGCATGTATTTTCCAAGCATATGCTATTTTCTGAACAATATCTAAAGGCCAATTTATAAACATATGTTTTTCTTTCTTAATAAAATAAAGAATCAAAGACAAAATAGAACATACTCATATACTTTATAAACAACTTCTTTGATTTTCTTATATCCCGAGAAAAACAACGCTATTAAATTAATATAAAAGGAATCAATGCAAATGAAAATGAATGAATGATTATTTATTTTTTCAGAGTTTTATTATTACTGATTGTGTTTAGCAAATATCTTCATCCAGTATCAAAAAGTTAAGCGTAATTGTTAAAATACCATCTATTTTTAATTTTTATCATTTGCTAACAATAGTTGTAAAAATCAGGAGGAAAAGATAAAAATACCTTTCACAAAGAGCTTCAAATTTGTGATTCTTGTAACAAAGATAAAACTTTACAACCTATTATATTAGTAAGGGAGAATCTTGAAAATTAAATAAAAAGTACCTCGCGAATACAAAAGTATTTAACAAATGTAACTGAAAACTATAGAAGCAGAGATTAAAATTATACTTAAAGAAGCAGAGATGAATTAAAATGATAACCTAATTCTAGACCAACTAAAAAACAATATTTCTAAGCTTTGAACTAAAAATAATAATTACATAGGCCTCCTCTTCTTCAGTCAAAACAACTCTATATGGATATTACTTTCGATTTTGCAAACTTTTTTTTACTCGTTGTGTTTATTTGTGTACATATACAAGTATGTATATATATATAAAAAAATATGTCTCTCTAGAACAAAATTTGTACTCGAATTTTAATCCACTTCCCATCACCTGATCGATCGGAGATTTTGCGTACACGCACACACACACATAACTACGATAATAATACAATACTACGGTATACTCAAGCAAGAAAAGCCCGAAGGCCCGGACCATGCATTCAAAAATATCCAATTCAATTTCAATTTTTCATAATCAGTTGAACATCAGGAGGAGCGAATACTATAGTTATGACACAATCGAAAGCTCAAATGTGAAAATATTTAATTAAATATAAGCTAAACAGGACTAAGAGAAACAAGTAAAAATAACGAAAGTTTATTTTATTTTTATTTTTTTGCTAATAACGTCAGTTATTAAAATAAAATAAATATAAGGAAACATTTCTTATTTTACAAATATATATATATATATATATACACTTTTGAAATGTCTTTTTTAAATATAAAGGCACAAAGGCTATGTGCCGAAATTACCATTATCATTCACGAATTTTATTAGAATAATATAATGAAATTCAATCTATGTAAGGACTAATTTAAAAAAATAAAATATAATGTTATAGTAAGAATATTTTTCAGTTAATGAAAGGGAGGAAATCTGACGAATGCAAAAAGAAGCATTTTATGGTATCAAAATCATTTTGGAGTCTTTTTAAGTTCCTGTTACTCAGAAATTTTCGCGAAATAGGAAATTTAGCAGATTTCATAATGAGAAATTAGATGCGAGAAAATCAGCAGCAGCAACAATGAGAAAATTATTTGTAGAAGTTAATTATCTAAGTTAATTATGTTAATTGACCCTTGCTATGTTCTCTCTATGTAACAATTTGGTTCCCTTCAAGGAACACACATTTTAGGAATAATGTCAATTTTATTCTGCTGCGATGAGAGTCGTAAAAGTTATCGAAGGGGTTCCATTTTTTGACAACACTACACAGTTTCTGAAAACTCTAAATTTTAAAAATTGTCAAATATTAACGTTATTTATATTTTAACAAAAATATGAATATCAGTTTTATTTGGAGAAGAATGTGTTCAGAATTTCAAGAGATTTAATATTATATAAGATTTATCAATGGAATGAAGAGAATAACTATAAAAATTTTAAAAAATACACACCCGAAGTAATAGTCAATTTATTGTAATATCAAGATCGTTTGGGTCCCAAACAAGCTGATGAGTATGCCAGATTAAGAAAAAGTAATTTAAAATTTTGAGAAAAAAAAATCTTGGCATCTCGATCTTCTTAGTCTTTCACCCTATTTTAAGTAGATTCTTCATTTTTTTTTATTCTAATATGTCAATAACTAAGTAAAAAGGCAGCTTAAATTTTCAAGTCAGTTTGCTTTCGCCCAGCGAGAATTTTAACATAAATTTTCCATTGTTAAAATGCATTTTTGAAAATGAAATTCCTTACTGATCAAAACTGGTGTAAGATGGGACAGCCACACATGCATAAACTTTCAATTATATAATTGATAGTAGAATGAAATAAAAAAAAGTTACTTTCTTGATATCTTCAATAATTAATTCGTCTCTTTATGTTTGAAATGAAATGTGCCATTTTTGTCGGTCCGTAATACGCACTATTACCTAGAAAAATAAATATAAAATAGGAGTACATCTTATAGACTTAAGGTAACATTAAAAAATATGAATTTTAAGCTAATACTTCAAGAAGCTGAATATGGTGATAGCTAATGAATGTAGGTATGTAGGATAATCCTAAACTATGTACAGCATACACACTTCATCGATGTATTTATAAATATTTCTTATTCATAAGTAAAAGTTTTTTAAAAATTGAAATTGACTACGCTAATTTCATTTTAACGTGTTCTGATGGAGGGGGGGGGTTCTGTTAAGTTCTCGAATAAGCAAAATTATTCGAAATGAAAATTAATCAACTTAAATTAAACATACTTCTGAGCCCCAGGATCCACCGAAGCAATTACTATCAAGAAAAGAACATACCTTCTTCAAATTACTAATGCATTCTTTATTTTCACAAGCAAAACATTCCAAAACAAAACAAAATTTTTACAACAAAAAGAATAACAATGAACGATTTTGTCATAAAAATTTATTATTAAATTAAGTATTAAAATAAGAGTGAACGTGTCATAAATCATTAAAGAAAACAAAAATATTCTTTTCGAATGTTAAAATAATAGCAGACGCTAAAATATTAAATCATATATATAT
>BMAW01105645.1:176905-248348 GCA_019974015.1 Nephila pilipes
TGGTGCCGCTGATTCAGGGTCCCGTATTGCTGTTCCTTGACAAGTTTCAGTCTATTCCCTGACTTGAAGGCCTCGTTTCCGGTTCAGTTGTCTACAAATAGTCACGTTACATTTAAAAGAGGGTTAGGCTGTTTCTTCACTCCTCCAGTTTCAAAACAACCTCACTTCTGGAACGGCTTTGACCTTTGGTATGTGGACCCCGACCTTCTGAAAACTGATATCAGTACCAAATTAGCATTCTGTGTAAAGAGTGCTAGTGAATGAGAGTGGTGGTAGAGACCAGGGTGGGAATTCAAAACCACTATGTTAGGTTCCAGCTGAGGGCAGTGTGCTGGGAGAATATGCTGATCCTGAAAGAGCTGGGGTTGCTGAGCCTCAGTGAAAAATATTTCAGTTCTTTGTTGTTCATGAGACAAAATTGTTGTGTCAGCAAAGAGGCTCACTTTCTGGGTAGAAGGTGCTGTGGCATTTGAGACAAAATATATCCTTCCATTTCACAAACAAAGCACATTAATTTTGCATTGGTAAAAAGAATCGTGTTTTGGGATGCCCTTTCAAATGTTTGCAGAAAACAAATATTTTTATCAAGAACATTAGGAGGTTCAGCGCAGAGTGCAGCTGTGCTGTTTTTGAAAAGAAGGAAATTAGCAGAATTGGGTTTCAGTAATGCAATAAAAATTTTCAAGTATATATCACTCATATGGCCGTGTGTGTTGCCATTATTGTGTGGGAATGCATTTGGCCTCATAACTCATCACTGTACAAAATAAGGATCGAGTTGCAGTGAATATAAATTTATGCGATATTATATAAACATGTGAGTTTTAAGATAAGGAAAGTGGGCATTTAAAATTAGATTTCTTGTATCTACATGTATTTGTTAAAGAAAGTAGAAAATTGTGATTTAAAATTTATGATGCTTCTATTATATTTTCAGTTATATCAAGATTCACCTTTAATCTTCACTATCGCAGTCACAAGTAAATAATCATCTTCATTCCTTCTGAACTGTTGAACACTACATTTTAAACAAGTTTTGGATTAAATATCAGATTTAATTTCATTCCATGCTATTTTTCTTCATAACAACTTTCTAAACTGGCGGTCATTTGACTCTTTAAATGTTTTTCTGCTTCAGCATCCACACAAAATTTCCTTTGTGAATGGTTTATGTTTTGTATTTCATTAGAACTAATAGCCTTAAATCCTCCAGGAATATCGTGTCCTGCATATGCACTCCTACCTCAGTTCTTCATTATTCGTTACATGGGATCACAAAATTCTCAAACTAAGAGCTTTCTCCGATTCTTTTCAGCAGATCCTTTTGCTAAACATCCATAGTTTACTGTTTTGTGCATCAACATCCTTTTATGTGAACATGAATGAAAACACCGGTGTCAGAAATTACAACAAACATCGTTTTCTTAAATAATCATGAGGTTTAAATTTTATACAGATCTCTAAACAAGAAAGTGCTGCGGTTTCGTAAATTATTAATTCTTTTATGAGAACTTAGTTTTGTTTCCTTTCATATCATATTAATTGTCATAGCATATTTTATTATTTATAATTTTATTTTTAAAAACAACGTGGAGCTTTTGCATGTGTCTCTTAATAATAATGTTTTCCCATTTTATCCCATTCTTTAATTCAAAACAAACAGTTCATTTTGTTCCTGATCCAGTATAATTATTCTTTTGTTTTTAGATCGTGCTCATAAATTTTTGTTAATCACTATCCCATCCTCGTGTCAAATCTGGCAGGCATAATCACTGCAAGACTCTGTCTATGGCTGATCTCTAGAATCTTTAATATTTTTATTAAGTGTATGTCTGTGGTTTTGGCATCCTCACTCTCTAGATTGGACAGTCTAGACCTAGCGAAATATTGGACTTCATTAAAATCCAACAGATTCAAAGCACCAGGTTAATCTTATCTGAGATGCATATAAAATCTCCTTTAAATTTCGTTTTACTTCCTCTTCATTTTTCTTGGAGCTGCTACTTTCCAAAGGACACAAACTGTCATGGTGGGGTTTTGATTCTTAAACCCAAATTCTGATGATCAAACTCCCAAAATTACAGCCCGACCTCAGCTCGCTGACCGAAACATCTGAACTGTTATTTTTAATGGGCTAAACCAGATCTGTAGCAACAATATTATTATTCAATTAAGCATGGCTTCTTTGCAAGAATGCTCACGTGGCCTGTTACTTAGTGAACAGGTTCAGCATGACTTTTAAAACAAACCATGGTTGTTTTGTGCTTTTATTGATACTGCTAAATCTTTGAAATAAAATTTGGTATGAAGAACCCAAATTTCTAAGCTGATGCGACTTGATTTCGGATATTCAATCAAGGTATCTCTCGTTCCTGGATCTCCTGGGATACAGGCTGTCTGATCCCCTCCCTCGCCACCAGGTCTGAGGGAATAATTCGTTGCAGTTTTGTCTCCAAAGTGTCTCTGTTCATAAATACAAACATTCAGAGGCTACAAAACATCATTTGTCCTCCTGTGATGGTCCTGTATCACATGTTCAAGACATCTCTAATCAGGAAGATATAAATAGATAGCAAATACATCTCCTGCAGCTCTGCCTCATTGACTGAAAATTAAAGTCAATGTATTTTACAAAAGTACCCACCTCCTCTTTATGAAACAACAGTGCATTAGTACCATGTATTTATTGCTCCTTAATTTTGAGTCAGCCCGTCCCTGGGTTACTGATAAGTTTCCTACAGGGTTTCTGAGCCCGCTAAGTGTCTTTGCTCACATATCAGAGTCTGGAAGGCTAGGGTCCAGTGGAACTCTCCTTTGAGCTGAAAGGAACTGGCTTGGAGATCTCAGGCCACAAAATTCTGCTCTAAGTTACCAATCCGCAGCAGGACAAATCATGCTATTGCTTCCCTGTCCTGGACGTCAGCTGTTACAGCTTGCTCTGAAACATTTGCGCGTCTTTCAAGGAGGTGCATCTTAGGAAAATGGTCTCCTTGGTTCGTTTGGAACGAAAGTCTATAAAGATCTAAGAATCAATTTTTGAGTTCATCAAAAACGATAGAACATTTTTAAAGGTTCCTCAAATTCCCCTAATTAATTGTTTAAAACACTCCCAGCTTGTGGTCAACAATTGTGTCATGAAAAGACTAGGCTTCCCTCCAGCATCATTATGGGCATGATCCTAAAGGACTGAGAACTCACTGAAGAAATCCATTAATGATGTCTTTTGCCATTTCAAAATTTCATCTGAATATCAATTCACTCATCAGGCTACAATGTTATGCGTGAGTTCCTTTCCAAAATTTTCCTGGTTTCAGAATTTTCATGAAAAACCAGTTTCTTGCAGCTTTAAACAGATCAACTCTCACCCAGATGTCTGGCTATGCTAGCAACACCTTTTCCAGAATCTCCTCTTTCGCATCATTCTTCTTGTCTTTAAATTTCACACATTTTGGCCCTTCTTCAAATTTGGCATCTGTTTTCACGTTTAAATTTGTTACTTCCCAGATTTAAAATGTTATTCGATCTTAAAACCTAGCTTCGAAATCCTACAGGACAACAGGAGGCAAAATCAGGTCATTTTCTTCCTCCAGAAGAACCGCTTCCCTTTAGCTCTTTGACCAGTGGGCGCTTCGTTAGCTCACTTCAACTGACGTCCCATTAATTCAGTCTCTGTCTTTCTCTCCTTTCTGACAATCCTTTCCTCTACTTTGATATAAGACTTCCTCTGCACTTGACCTGAAATTGCAGTTGAAACTAAGACAATTAAGGAAGATTAACTAATTTGGCTCTGTACTTATTTATTATGATGGGAGAATAGATTAATTTTTAATAAGTACTCATGGTGCTGGCCATTACCGTTACAGTATTGTGGAAAATCCCTACTATATAACTTAGTGCACAGTGAAAAACGCTCTCTTCCTGATCTTCTCTACTGGGGCTTTCTCTGTTTGCTCTGTCTTCTCCCTGGCTATGACACGTGTCATGCAATATTCAGTTTTCTCTCAAAGACTCAATAAGAGAACTGAACAGAAATAATTATAATTTTCAATTTTCTTTATCTCTCCTTTATATGAGAAAGATAAAAATTGAAAATTAATGTATTTAAAATTTTTGAAGTAAGTTAATAGGAAAAGAATAGCATCTAAACATACAGAGAAGTTTCATAAATAAACCTGTACTTTCAATAGGCTGTAAAAGACCACCTTTTCAAGGATGATTTGATATTTAATCTGATAAAACGTGAAGCTTATGGAAATCAGGTTGCGAAAGGAAAAAGTACAAAATGAACCTGTAGATAGATGGCGCAGTGCCATTGATGCCAGAGGCTAAGAAACAGGTATAAAAGATATGTGGTGCTAAGATACTAACTAAAGACGTAATAGGCAGAGCCTCACACTACTTAATAAAAGGCGGATACCATGCAGTACCTGTTGATCTGAGGGAGATCTGAGAAAAGGTGGACATGAGCTATCAGTGGAAAGTTGGGCTCTGTGGCTTTTTAAGATGTGACTCGTGCATTGAAAATTCACTGGTGAAAGGATAATAAAGGGGCTCTGGTACATGACAGTTACAAATCTGTCTGAAGGAAATGATTAATCTAAATTCGAAGAAAGTTCATTTGACAAAATGTGGCAGAGGAGAAAATCAGTTGTTTTGACATCAGATTGAGGTCTGCTTCTTATTGGAGAAAGAGTCAGAAAAGTACTTTGAGGACTTACTTCACGAAATTATCAAATTGGAACAGTGTATTGAACAGGTTGTGGAATTTTACCCAGAAACAGTTGCAAGTGATATCAGGCCTCAAGTGCATGTTCAGAGTTGTTTCTTGGCAGACCCTACAGAAGCAAGGAAGCTTTTTAGTCAACTTAGATTCAATTTGCCTCTCAGTGTCTTAAGAACTCTCAAATAGAGGACTTTATATGCCCTAGATGAGGACATGACTCTTATCATATTTCTCCAATGGTGAACATCCGCTTGCAGTGTGCTGTTGTGGGTGCAATTAAGTGTCACTCGAAGTGTCAGTGCGTAAGCACAGGGAGTTGAACTCCTCGAGGTATGCCTCTGTCTTTGTGCTCAAATTTTATTAATTTTTAACTTTAAGTAAATATCTATATTACATACAATTCATATTCATGATGGTTGCAAAAATTAGTTCAGTCAAGATAAAAATATTTTACATATTTATAATTATTAATTCAAAATTATAATATCGTCAAAATATCTAAGCATTTTAATATTAGCATTTTAATTTAAGCATTTCAAAATATCTAAAGCATTTTTATACAATAGCATAATTATTATGTATTTTGTCGTTAATGGATTAATATAAAAATAGGACATTCAATTCATGACTCTATCAAAGACGATAAGTAACTTGATGGATGTGAGTATCAGGGACACAAGGGATCATGATCGTGACTCTCACCGGACCCTGTTCGAGTTCAGGCTGTCTTTTATTCACTCGGTCAGGAGGTTCTAGTTATATTCATTTTTAAGATGATCATGGCCTGGTCGTCGACATTCATGATCAGGGACGAAGGAGGATTTTACTTTGTTTCAGATTTATGGGAGGTTTGTTATTCAGTCCTCTCACGTTAACTTGATCATAGTGGATGGAGGAGTTACTCGGGACTCTAGCTGGACTGGACATTCTAAGTGATTAACATATCCCAACCAGGTTCACGGGACTGGGATATCATTGTTCCTCTAGAGATTCTATGAGCAGATGATTGCATGAGGATAACCCCAGGATCGACAATCCAGAAGTGGATGGGGTCTTTATGGGGTTGAAATCTGGAAGAAAAGAATTAAGAAGTTAATTGTTTGCCGCTTTCGTGAGTTAATCACACTTGCACACATATATGATTCTTTTAACATATCTTTTTACATAGGTTTTAGAATACTTTGGGTTCCGCCCGGCCTAAAGCTTTTGCACGGTTGAAAGCGTTCCTCTCTAACTTTGAGATCATACCCCCCTCCAATTTTCAAATATTTAAATCTTATTTTGTGCTTCATCCCACCTTTTGGTTCAGCCACTCAGTCAGGATACCCATTGAAAACGTACTACATAAATAAGTGTTTAAATATATTTTAGTCTCCGTGGAAAAATTTGACTATTCTATAGGCTGGGAGAAATTTTAAGTTACATTACGGCCTTCTTTTGCCATAAATAGTTCGTCAATCGACTTTAAATGCTTTTGAAAAAGTTTGCCAATTCAGAAGAAGTGGAAGTTTCGTGGCACATTTTCAAAAATCAGTTGACCTCAGAATATTTCTCAAATGTAACTGGTGGTGAAGGTTTTAACAACACAAATGGCTGGCATCAGAGTTCATGCTAGAAAGTCCTTTAGACAGAGACAGTTTAGACAGATTTTAGATATTTGTGATATTAACAAAATAGATAATGTGGATGAAGTGAAGTTCAGCAATTAACAGCTGATTTAATTCATGAGTTCTTGAGGCCATTGCTATAAACATGGGTTATTTTCTCACCTATGGTGAGCTTTCACAGCGATGCAATCCGTGCCGGTATAATCTGCTGCCAGCTTCATTGTAGCAGAATCAGGAAATTATAAATCAACTTGAAAAATCAATAATAGACTTTGTAACAACAGAGTCAGTTATTAACGAACAAATTCTTCTCTTTGAATCAAAGGCGACAATTAATAGCACAAATATCTGACATCTACTGATGATAGAATTTGAATCAAATTCGTAATAAACGTGCACGCTGTACGTGCCTATAGTTTTGATCTTCATTACATTAATTTAAATTTTATAAAATGATTATTTTAATTTTATAACCAATACAGTTTCCTTATTACTTTTTATTCTATGGAAAATATTTATAAGTTTTCCTCTTACAATTAAGTTGATCAACATATCCCTGATTTACCATACGTTGCATGTATATTTACATGGTCTTTTGGTTTTCAGGAACATATCTACTATAAAAATTTAGTGTGAAAAATATATATTAGGGCGATGAATGTAATATCGTTTTCATTAAATTCAAACAGTCAAATTTTACAAGTGTTTATATTTAATAATCAACGATACAACCCTCGTTATCAACAACCTTTTGCTATCAGTGCCAATTTTCAATAGCAGATCAATAAAATCAATTGTTTCAAGCAAAACTTATCTAGGAATGGTATTTGGACATCATCTGAATTTCAAATTTTGGCTACTAGAAAAATTTCTTAGCGATCAGAGTAAATGGAAAATAATGGCGCAATATAAGACAGTATAATGAATTAATTAATATCATCCCAAGATTCATTAATTTTTCAGGTTCGTCTGCTGGTACAGTTGCTCTATCATTATTTGCAGGATGACACTTTTTGTCATCACTGTTGCCTCAATTAAAGATTGATATATCAGATTCATTTTCCTGGTAAAGGTCTGCATTCATAATTTGTCTGGTTTCATCTGAAATGAACATTGCGGAGCTCCTCCACCTAACACACAAAAGCCGTTTTGGGGTGTAAACCTGAAAAATTAAGAATTGAGATTTGGGAGGCATGGCTTCACCCAGGTGCTTGCCCTAATATTGCGTCATCAGTTGCCATTCATTCAGATCCTTCGACATTTATTTAGACAACTTTTACTACATTTATATTAGTTTAAAATTTGGATAAATGTCAAAACCATCATAAATGTTTTGAAACAAAACTAATTTTTATTTTAACCTGGCATTGAAAATTTTACCTAATTTTCAGAAGTTGTGATAACGGATATGATCTAATATTGATCAAAACCTAAAACTTGGTAAAATTTATTTGTTATAGAAAAACATTGTCCTATCTCAATATGAGACATGAACATTTTAATTTTCCAATTTCTGTTTGTATTTAAATATAAATGAGGTTCGATTTTATTTGCTTTTCAGTGCTCTATTTTCGTATTTTAAAAATAAAATTACTGTTCTTCTATTAATTGTTTTCTTTAATTGTAATACCCTCGTTATAAAACCAATATCAGCAGACGAGTGTATATAAAGTAAGCGTATACTTAATTTTGAACTCGAATTAGATGGAAAGACGGAAGTTACGCTGCATTTATTTTTCCATATTTCACTTCAGTGGACCAGATCGACACCTGACGGTCATTATGAGTTTTAAGACATTACAATTAATATTAGTATTAAGTACTTATTTCTTAGAGCGCAGTTTATGGATGTATGGGCTGTATTTATTACTATTAAATAAAAACTAAATTTTATTGATGTAAAATAGGTAAAATTTTGTAAAATACTAGAGTTATCAGATACCTAAAACGGATAACTTGGAAATAAAAATAAAATAATATAAAACCAATCTCACTTTTAGTAACATCAAATATTTTAATTTAATTTAAAACTTATGATAAGAAATCGTTTTGTGAAAACAATTGATTGTGCATGTGACATAAAATAAATCTTAATTTGAAACAATAATCTATCAACCGGTGGTGGTTATGTTTCAATTCTTGATTTAAAAATTCATGATATAATCATTGGACTATGTGAATTTTAATACTTCCTGAATCTTAGTATTTATTTTCTTAAAATTTATCCAACTCAATTTTCAAACTAATAATTCAATATTTAATTTCTTTTTCGTTTTAATTTTATTAATTAAAATTATTTCTCTTTTAAAATTCTTTTAGTCAGTTTTCCCATAACAAGAAGAATTAGTTCCTACAAATTTCTTTTATTTGTGAAAATAGAAAATATAAAACTAAATCCCTTCATCTCTTGAAAAACTCGAAATATGATAGCAAATCTCTCAGTAAAATAAATGATAAAATCATTCTATTTTGAAACTGTATTACCAATGAACAGGAATTCAGTTAATTTCGGCCAGAATAAAATTAACTTTGTGTGGTTTCTCCAGATTACAGTTTAAAATGCAGCAATAATTTGTCGATACTTACAAGTGTTATTCAAAATTATAGCTTCTAATTTAGCAAAATTCTCCAACGTTTCTGTTTTACAATTCAGATGATCATATGTAAATTTTAGTCATTCATATAGGTTTCTGAATATTAATTTCACTGGCTAAACAGCACTTTAAAGGAATACAAATATGGGATGATCACAAAGCATTCCATCTGGTTTCAAGTGATGTAACTGTAAAAATGCCATTTATATTCTTTGAGGTAACTCCAGGTGGAAGAAGTAGATGTATTTTATTTTCAAACTTTCAATTTCTGTGCAGATCATCAAATGGATTAGAAGACTTATTTTCGCATTTTAGTAACTGAAAAATGAACGTTTCTGTCACTATTAACTTAAAGATATCTTATTCAAGAACCAGTCAAACTTTAGAACAGGACCTCAGACCATGAGATATATTGGTACAGTTTTTAAAGTTTGTGGTGTAACACAGTATATCTTCGATGTTGCCTCACCAGATTTAGAATATACCAAACATATTTTATTGAAACTGTAGCTCAAATGACTCCATTTTTGTCTAGTATGGAAAATATAACAATAATAAATAGCACCTACATTTATTACAGATTACACATGAGTTTCATGTTTAGATGGTAAGTGATCTTGTACAATGTGCGGACTAAAGATAGCCCAGAGTCAAATAATTCGAAATTCGAGGTGCTTTATTACAGGGAAAAGTGCCTCAGTTTTGGGTGTAATTCTCCATTATCAAGACACAGCCTTAAAATAGTAGTAAACCATTTAGGCGTTTTGTGCCCACTGAAGTACCATGCGAGAATCTGTGGTGAAGTACATTCAGTGTAAACCTGATTTAGAGGAAGATATGGATCGGACTAGGATATCATCAGGATGAGAGCTCTTTTGGCGCATCTTTGTGAATAGACAGAGCCTGATCAAATGACAGTGTTCCATCATCACTGTAATGGATGCTTAGCACGAATTATTTTATGGCAGCCAGTTAGGAGCCATGAAACACTTCCTGCTGCTCTCAACTCTTTTTTCATTTCATGGGTTATTCAGATTCTCACTGTCAGTAAAGAACTGCCGTAATAAATCTAATTATATGGAGACATAGATAATAAGGGTTCTCGAGTTACATGATTTGTTATTCAAACTGGAGTCTCATTTGAGAGCTAGTGGAAATTTCATTAGTTATTTTAATTTCAATGTAGCTCTGTTAGTTTAAGGGACGGGAGACTCACAAATGAGGTTTGTTATTCATCCACTAATTTGCAACTGTAGTCTTCGCATGACACAGTATCTTGAAAGAGCAAATATCTAAATGAAAAGTACTATAAAGGTTTCCTTAGCATCATTAGCATTATTTAAACTAAACATTTTCAAGATGAAGGTGTCTTTTATGTTAAAGGGTTTTCAATGGTAGTTTATTTTAATTGCAAATTCTTTTAAGAAATAGATTTTTGATGTTCAAACGCTACTCAAGGTTTGTAAAAGCCTAGAAATATTCTCTCGTAATTTACTACAACGTTTATTGAATAATAGACAAAACACTGAGTCTTTAATTATTCTTCAATTATTTTAAAATTTTAACCCAAAAATTGGTAGATTTTTAGAATTTATCTCTCAAAGCTCAAAAGTTTTCAGTGACTCTAGAGAGATCCATGTTCTAAAATTCCATTTCTTTATTTTATGTCAGATATGAGAGATTTGGCTTCTAAAACATTTATGTAATTCTAATCAGATAATTTATATATCATGAAATTATGAAAAATGTAAAAAAATTAGATGTTTTATAAAAATTGATTAATGACACTTTTAAATAATTAGTTGATTCAAAGAATCTAGGGTTTCATGGAATGAAGGAAAGTGAATGTTAAAATTTTATGCACCAGAATCATTAGCAATTTTTAGTTGATTTTACTGCGGAACAAGATGTCTGAAAATTTCCATGTTTCTATTGAATGTCTGTAAAGTGCTGATTAGAATATTGGAGAATTCTATTGTTCATCTCGATCCATCAAACCATAACATATATATATATATATATATATATATATATATATATATATATATATTCTAGTCTTATATTTCAATTTATCATAGTAGTAGTTTCTATGTTTTTAAATATCAATGATCTTTCTGTCCCTCTCTGTTACCTGAGTAAACGCTCAGATAATGGTCGTGGATTCCCTAATTAATTTTGTCAATATGTGTGTCTGAGCCCTGATTCTACAAAAGATCCATCGTGTAGTGGGGCTGATGCACGTTAAATCAGGTCTAGGTCTCAAGTTCTCCCGTAGGTGTGGTATGGAAGTTTGGAAAAGGAGGTAACATATGTTATCAGGTTAACCGTCCCCGTCCCGTAACCGAGGTTCAAAATTACAAGGTCCGTCGCCAATAGCCTCGTGTGACGTTAATAAACAACCTCAATATGCTTTTATCAATGTATTTTTCATGATTTACGTAAATTTATTCAACTTTATATAATCTCAATCGTTATTTAAAATTCTTTAAAAGAGAAAAGCTTTTATTCCTTATTGTTAAATTTAATTATGACGAAACTGTAACGTTTAGTTTTCTTAAAAATAATATGTACTATTATTTTTTTTACTAATTAATTGTAATTAGTTACTAATTTAAGTGTGTTAAACAATATCGTGAATATCAGTTTAAGCAATGTCAGTTTTTTTTTTACTTATGATACTGATATTTAACTTAATATATATTATTTAATTTGTTTCAGTTTCTGAGCATTGATATTTCAAAGAAACTTCTTTGGATTGTCAAGTGAGCAGAGTTTATTAATTATAATCTGCTCATAGTGTTTTTAATTCCCCTTTCTTTTAAAAAAGTTATATTATTTGAAATAATCTTATATAAGATTTCTAACTCTAAAAAATTAAACTGTGTTCGAATAGCGTTTTATTTGCAAATATTGAAAAAATATTGTATCACAATATTTTAAAAGTATTAATTGTGCAAATTCAAAGTCTAATAAAAGTTTTAATTTACAATTTTTTTATTAAAAATACTTTGGTCTAATTGATTATAGTAATTTTGTAAAAGAATTTTTAAGTAGAAAATTATTCAAAAAGATTTTTTCTCTTAGTTACAAATTTTAATTAATAGCTTGTTGAATTTCAGATTCTTTGTCTTCATCATCTTACATGTTCAGATTTTTATAACGAAATACAGAGAAAGCTCATTCGTAATATGAAGAGGAAACATGTTTATTTATTTATGCATAATTAAAGAAAATTTGATTTATTATTGCATCCATCTAGGTTCAGTATCTAAGTCTTCCAATCAGATTTAACTTTCAAAATTTTTTAATCATTCATACTAAATATAAAAACAATACTATAATTTTTTTTGTAAAAAATCATATTTTAATCTTAAAATTTAATTTTGTGAGTTTTGAACTAATTTGTTTTATTGTTGTGTTTTTTTATTTTGATGTATAAAATATGTAAAAAGTTTGAAAAAATGCTTATGTTTAATGAAACTTATTTTTACAAATTGAAAACTTGAGCATATTGACAAAAACAATGTTAAATTTAAGCGTCAGATTAAAATAATTTGTAAGATCAAAAAATTATTAAAAATGTTACTATTTTTAATTTTGTGGTATAATTATAAATACTACTGATAACGATCGCAATTAACTCATTTCTTCTTAATTTTTTAAAAATATTATAATATTAATGGATCCGATTTATTTTCCTTAAATTACATCAAAAGTCTGTGGAAATACTACCAAAATTAGAAGTTTAACTGCTCAAATTTCGCTGAACTCTTCCTTTTTACGTTTATGATTTAGCTTAGAGGTGTGCCAGACGATTACTTTTAAGTAACAAGTTCCAGGGTATTAGTTGCTGTTATAGCTTCCAATATTCAATTATTTGCGGAATATATGTTTCAAAATGTTATTACTTTCAGAATATATGCTCTTAAAATCTATTACTTACTGAATAACATAAGTGCTTATACTTCCCATTACTTTTTTAATATAATACACTATCACATTATTTTTAAACTATATTTTATTTAATCAATTTTGATTTATATTCCGATAATTCATTAGTTCTGTATTATGTCTCTACTACTCAATTCCTTTAAAGATATAGAAAAAAGTTTCAAACTTAAGCCACTCAAATTGTGTCAAAAAAGTTATAAAATAAGAGTTGGATGAAATGACAAAATTAATAGGTTTTGGTATATATATATATATATATATATATATATATATATATATATATATATCACTGATGGAATAATTTTCAAACTCCAAACACGTAATATTATTACTTATCTTTTTACGAGAAATGACGCCCACCTTTAGTTTTGGTGAAGCAGTTTCCTTGTCCAATTTTATATATGATAATGGATGATGCAGATATTTCTCCCTTATGTTTACTAAAATTTAAATTAACAATTTTAACATAATATTAGCTACATGTTTCATTAGATTTACCATATTTCATAAATTGCAGCAAAATGATTTCCAGTGCCTTAATATTTTTTTAAAAATTAATTTGAAGCCAATTTTAAGAATTTGTCTCACCGGGAGAGAAACTATAATTTTTTATTAAAAAAAATCTTTAATTTTGTTATTGGGGCTGAGAAAGAGTCAAAGCCCTTCATAATATAATAATTTTCCATTATATATAGACTGTATGAAGAGCAAGCAACATATTTTAAACCAAAGTATGCTGTTGATATTTAGTATTTCGGTAAGCGTGTAGGCATTTTAATTATTCGTATGATAAGTGGTTTTAGAAATTCGATAACTTTCCCATACGACTCACAAAAACCCACAAATAAATTTATGTTTTTACTTAAAAACATATACTATAAAAGACTATTAATGTATAATAAATTCATTTCGATTAAATATTTGAAGCTATATTTTTTGCCCTAAAATAAAAATCAAATTTTCAAAAACTGCTCTTGATATTAAAGCATAATAATTTTTTAATGATATCATTATAAAAATACCTAATAATATCATACAAATAATAATTTTTAATGAATATCGTACAAATCACCGAAAATTTTTATCGAATGCTCTTAGTACGTATCGTGAAAAAAAAATCATTCTTCCTTTGTAATTGTAATATCCATATTAGCTTATACCAATCAGTCAATAATAAAATAAAAACAAATATTAGTTTTTAAACCAAGTTACATTATATTCTTCTTTAAATTTTTAATTCATTTATTCTCCTTCGAAAAATGTAGGTAAACGTATTCAGTTGCAGTAATGTATAATTCGATATATCATTATCATTTGAGGTGTCATTTCTTCAATTACTATTAGGAAGCTCCAAAAGAAAGAAGAACACTCTGATCAAACAACTAAAAATTCTATAATTTAAGTAAATTTTGTTCGTGTATTTGTAATATTTATCCAAAGTTCTCTAACAAAATTTAAAAAAATAAATTAAAATAACAAACATATTTCTATCTGTCTGAGAAGCTGGGTAGCTTATCGTTTGGTTTAATTTGTTTCCCAATATTTTTTTTATTTTCTATTTCTAAATCATTATTTCTAACGATATACAGAAAATTTTCAAAGTGCACAATACATCAATTAAAGTAACACAAATAAAACAACAAAAAGTAAATTACATCAATAAAAGTAACATACATGTCTTTGGGAGATCAATATTCAAAGTCTGAGAAATGGGCTAAAGATATCTAATACAAAAAAAAACTCTGACTTTGACCATACACAAATATAGTGACACAAATGTTGCTAAAAATGAACATTTTAGTATTCGTTTTTTTAGTACATCATTTATGAAATTGACAGATTTCGTGTTGTTCGATTCATTAGATTTTGTCACGCACATTCGAAAAAAAAAGCTCTTTTATATGTTATTGTTTACTCAATCGAAAAAAGATCAAATCTAAGTAAATATTTAGATTCCTTATTTAGCTCATTTGGTGTTACCGTGGTTGTTTATTATTCATCAGAAGAAGGTATAGATGTTTTTACTGCATTCATTAAATCATTTTTTTGTTTCATTAAAAGCTGAATTAGTATTTGCTAACATTTTAGAATCAAACAGACTTCATTTAATTAAAAAAATATTGATATGGAGATACTTCGAAAATTAAGGTATTGAAATCGATTGAACTTTTGAAAGGTTATATTCTAATTTGAGCTTATTATGTAAATGTATGATTTCTATGCTACATTTTATGTGATAAATATATTAATGAGATAAATAATAAAATGTTAAAAAAGAAACATAAAAGAATAGAATAAAAGTTTCTGGAAAAATATTTTATTATCATGTATTTTCATGACTTTTTTTTAATAATAAATTATTTTTAAAAAATGAATAAAACTGTGTAGTTTTTGGAGCTCCATAAGAGGTAATTGAATCACTTTTATTTTTAAGGTCATTGCTTCTTTAACTTAATGTATAATGGTTGATATAAAACTATCCTGAGTTTCAGATAGCATATTAAAAATTATTTCTGTAAAACAACAGTTCACTAATGAATCCAATTAAAACAGAATTTGCTGCATCATGAAATTACTACTGTTTAATGATGTCTAATTAGTTTTGTAACTATGAACATCAAATATTTCTTCCGATTTCAAGTAAAGCCAAAAATTATTAGAATGAGAAAATTTAATATAAAATTTTTGAAAGCATTTGGAAATAAAAAAAAAGGAATATATATTTTAAAGAAAACAAATTTCAAAATAAGGAAACTTTACATTTATTAGAAAGTTTATAACTAAAAAAACACAAGGTCTTGAGATTTCTTAACATTCCCTAAAAGGGATTTAAGCGTTAACCATTGATACAGTGCATACAAGTAAATTTACGACTACCACTCTTCTCCAATTTTTTTCTGATAAGAAATTTTTTTAAAAATACTTACATTTGGAATGGTCGTACAATTGCTTTTATTTAAGGAATGTTACCTATATGTTTTGTTTGAAATATATTTATTTTGCTCATATAAAGATTAATAAACGTTTAAAAATTTAAATTTATGATAAATATGACTTGAAATCTAAAATAAATTTAAATGATGAATAATTACCCATAACTCTCAGAATATTAATATAGAAAGATTATAATATTTCATAAAACACATACATTTTGTAAATTGCTTAAATATAACATCGTTTTTAGAACTTTAACTAAAGAAAATTTTTAAAATGATTTGTGCAAAAAATATTAGTCTTCCTCGTAATAATAATCACCTCAGTAAATTAGAGATTCATATTATAAGTATTTATTAAAATTTAAAAAGTATTCCAATGAAAATGAACACAATAAAGCACTCTTTAATTGGGTAGCAAATTTATCAAATAATTACTATCGACTACATATATTATTGTTTTACAATAGAACGAAATAGAAAAATACTCTTACCTTTACTAGATATAGAAGATGATACAAGATTCGTATGTATAATATTGTAATTGATTATACAATTCAAAATAAATAAAATCTACACAACTGAATAAGAAATTTTCATTTTAATGTGGTCATAAATATGTTCTGCGAAAATTGCCTTTGTTTCTTGATATAAATATTAAGTTTTAGGACACACACAAAAAAAATTTACATTTTTTTTCTACTATTTTTATTCTTTTCTCTTGATTAAAATTTCCATCATTCTTAGCCATTTTTTAATTATGCTACTTATTTTATTAAATAATTTTAAATGAAATACTGAAATTTAAAAATATTTTCAAAAATTAAGAAATTGTTATTCTTCTCTTTTTTACTCGACTTCTTCCTTCATACTCACACACTTAAACAAGCAACCGTGAGTGTACGTATATGTTTTGTTGTGTTTATATACATATTGTAATATTGCGTAAAAATTACATTAAAATTTTTTAAGACTTTTTATTACTAGTTGAAATTTACTTAATAACTGATTTTTTAAAATATAAATACTAGTGATGTTTTAATAGAATTTATTGAAATTGAGAGTAAATTTTATAGAAAATTTTTGATATCTTATCATATTTCTATGATAATATAATTACATAAATATAGCATTTCTCGTAATATTTTATACATATGAAATATAAAAATAAATTTACCAAAAATTGTTTATTGGATTTACTATTGCGTAAAAGTGCCAGATTATGTTTTATGTCAGATTATGTTATTATTTGAAATTCAAATGTACGAATACACACACACATCAAGTTCATAATATTCATGATTTTCTGAGAAAAAAATAATTATGAATCTTATTATAATTTTTATAATTTTATTTATAAATGTTGTTAAAAAATTCATAATTATTGATAAAATAATTATTTAATGTTTTTATGAGAAAATTCATTAAAATATTGGTATTCTTTCTGTGTGTTCATACTTTTTATATAAAATTCAGTAACTAATAAATACAAAACAAACATTTTTTAAAATATATATACATATAAAATAATTATATAGAGAAATTTACCTGAAGTATATTAACTTGATTATAAGAATAGTAAATCGAATTAATGACAGTGAATTTTCGAAGTTATGCAAAATTTTTCATTTATCAAAATCTAAAATAAAAAGTTAAACACTGCTTCTAATTTAGAGGTTATCATAAAAATATAAGGATCCTTATTTCTAGTCATAAGTACTTACCCTCGTTATTTCTTGTTACATTTTCTTATAAAATATGTATCTGTTAGGGAAATAATAAAAAGGTTTGATCCTATTTTATTTTTAAATTTTAACAGTTGTGCAATGCACTTTATACATTTTATTGGGTCCTGTTCAGTACTACCACACGCTACGTATTCCAAATAAGAGTTCCTTTCAGGTCGAACGCAACGAACTGTCACATTTTTCAAACCTCTGCGCTGAAACATCTCATTCTAGATTAGAGAGACAGAGCGACATCTGTGAAAGCATTTGCCAACTAATTGCAATAGCACTTAAAAAATGTGTTTTTCGACAAATCTGGCTTTGTGAAAAAAATCTATACATAATTGCATCTTCGGTTTGACATTTAACAGCCTTTTACTTTTTTCACAATTATTTAATGATAAGTCATAAGCTCTCTATTTTTACAGAGACAGAGAAAACTTTTTCAAATATCAAAAACACAGAAATTAATATGAAGTCGAATGTTGAACGCTATAAATTGCTAAATATTAGTTCCACACAAAGAAGGATTGATGTAGCATATTTTAGTAATATTTTCTTAATTCATTAAAAAATTCACTGAATTGAAAATTGTGAAACTTACATTTTACGACAAGAAAATAATTATATGGGTAAAGTCAACTTTTTTTAAATAATTGAAAATGTGGACACGCTTAAAGAGAAAAATATTTTAATTAAAACAATTAAAAATTAGTTATAATAGTAATAATAATACCTTTGTTTTGGTGTAACTAATTTGGTGACTAAATTTGAATAAAACAAAATCTTAAAAATAAATATTGATAAGACATATACAAAAAAAAGAAAAACTGGTGAAACATTTGTAAAAGGAAGATACTAATAAAATATTTGTAAAAAGGAAAATTCTACCGACACCAGTTTAGAACCGTAACATCATATTTAAGATTTTTTGATAATTCTTTCTGGTAATTTTTGTGAAGAATGAAATTATTTTACAAACAATTCAATGTGTTAGATATTTTTTATAAAATTCCATACAGCAAAATTAAAATTATGTTTGATAATCAGAATAAACTTCAAAATTTCAATGCGTAATTTAGTATTATCTCTGGTCCATATGTTAGTCATTGAATTAATAACACGTTCAGTTGCTGCTTTAAAAAATTCCTAGTAAACACAGACAATATTCTTAATTTAGTAATACTCTTATGGGAAACATTAATTTCTTTGAAGACACTGATTATTTCACTCCACAAGTTAGATAACTGTACAAAATTTTGCCTTCAATTCATAACAAAACAAATGATATCTTATGAAAAAGTTTGTCTTCAACCATGCTTATTTCAGGAAAATTCTAAAATATACACTACTCGACACTGAAAATGCATCCCCAAGAAAGAGTGGCCAGAAAAGTATGCAAATTTCAGGATAGACGCTCATCATTGAGAAGGACGCCACACAACATAGACGCCAACGTCTGCAATGGGTCGGGATAGAGCAATGTGGACGACTGAATGGCATAGGGTCGTATTCTCAGACGAGTTCATACTCTTTTCCTCCAATGATAGTCACCGTGTACGAGTGTGGTGTCATGTCCAATCCGGGAGCAATTGTGGAACGCTCCACCCCTCGATAACGCTGCATCATGTTTTGGGGCACAATTGCGTACGATTCCAGGTCACCTCCAGTTCCTCTTCAGGGCACTGTGACTGCCCAATGATACGAACGGGGGAGACACTCCCCTACCTTCAGAGGGTGCCCAATGCCCTTTATCAGCAGTATAACGCCAGACCTCACTCTACTCGCATCTGCCAAAGTGCTCTACAAGGTGTACAGATGATTCCCTGCCCACTATTCCCTCCTGATGTCTCACAAATTGAATACATTTGAGATATAATTAGACGCCTTTTGTTTAACCCGCCACTGCCATTTCAAAAAACAAGCTGTGGCAAATGGTTGATATGGAATGGAGAACCATTCCTCTAGATGCCATCAGTACTCTTATTCACTCTGTACCTAAAGGTGTTGCTTCAAATATCGTTGTCCCAGTGGTCCTCCAACCTACTGAACTGAAGCTGTTCTCGCTCTGTATTGTGCATATCATTTCGAAATAAAAATCATTTATTGTTCGTCGCTTACTCCTTCTGTTTGCCGAGTTTCATCACGAACTGGACACTCTTTGGTGTTGCACTTTCAATGTCGAGTAGTGTATATTTTAGAATTTCAGTGTAAGTTCACTGCAAATTTGAATGTTGTCGCGATTGAGTTAGGTATATGAAAACGCCCTCAAATTGAAAATGTTGTTCTGGGTTGGGTATTTAAAATATCCATACGCTGTAAAGACCTTCCCTCTCCTCCAGATACTGTCCCACATAGCTTCATCACTTTTTCTTTGAAAAAAAAATGTGTTTAATCATACCTTCTTCCTTTAACTTGCTTAAATATTACAGCACTTATAACGGCAAAAAAATTATTTGCTTTTCTTTTTAGGTTGCCTATAATATTGCTGGGTTCGTATAACAGAAATCTCCTGTCCTCCTAATTTTAATAACATCAATGACACGTTACACAACCTAAATAATTTTTAATAAGTGTGAGATACTTTCCGTTTGACATAAAATATGACTTCATGTCAGCATATATTTCAAGAGCACGATTCATACCATACCGAACGCAAACCACATTGTTGTGCTATTTCCATATTTTTTTAAAATATTGGACATTTACGAATTCACAAAATTCTTTTAACTCGTTAGGCTGTAAAGTATTTTTATAAAAGTAAGAATAAATATATTAGTTATAAGCGTTTACAGATGAACAGGTAGACAATCTGCATAGAATTATTCAAAATACGTGTGGCATAACAAGTGCCTATGAGTTCTCTTTCTGCCAGATTAGTTTTTTTTTATTTTTGCCAGTCCTTCGCTACTCTCCGAAATTGGTATTGACACTATGTGCACAAATAATATCATAACATAATATCAATACCGAATTTGAATATTATGTTACTCATGAAAGTATTTTCTTATCCAAATTACGCTTTTTTAAAACTCTGAATATATTCCGCAACTAAGTTAAATGTGTCACCTGGTAAATAGTTTACTGCTGATAACAAAGGTCTGTAAATAAAATTTCTGTCACCAAGAATATTTTTTGCTGAATTAAGTGTGTGTGTTCCTTATATGGGGAAAATATGGCATTGCTTCTATAATATATTAAATTGAGTTAGTATATCTGCAATCATTTCTTAATAAAAACATTAATTTTACAGATCTGCAAAAACAAATTTTTGCTGAATTATATGTTTTAAATTACGCCGAATCAAAAAATGACCTGCATTTCTACTATCACATATTTTTTTGCTAGATAAGCGAAGTTTGTCAAACATTTATTGCAATTTTAATTAAAATCATGATTTTAGTACAATGAACAGCACATGTTATTTCTCATAATTGATAAAACAATTTTTTGTGATATATGCTCACAATTTTATGTTCTCTCTTTTTTTCCCTCTCTTTTTTTCCCTCTTGAAAACTTTTCTTTTTCTCTTTGATACATCTCTTAATTCGCTTTCGCTTTTTAACTTTGGTTTCTCACTTGAGCAGTCAACAGTAGTCTGCTAGCATAATCGCATTGACGTCTCATCTTCCTCGGTAGCATCTTTAGATATCAAGGACATCCTGGAGAAATCTTTCATTCTACTCTTCACTGTAGATTCAATTAATAGTTCAGAAAAATAGTCGATATAAGAGTGGAAGAAATGAGTTTTAAGCTTATCTTGAGCTTTAAACGTAACCAGCATGCATTATACAATGGGTTTGTATAGTTAGGATTTTACTGCGTCCTTAAAAAATCCAAAACTTCTTTTCCCTTTCTCTCATTGTTTCGAAAAAGAAGGGATCAGATAAAAATTTTCGCATATCGGGACCAGGAAGATCTCTCTCTTTCCGTTTCAGACTTTTTCGGGGACTTAGAATACAGATATCTGAAATATTCTCCATCTTTTGGTAGTGATTTTTCTAATTGCTTCAGAAGCCCCAATTTGGTTAAAAGAGATGATAAAAAAAATTTCTTATGGAACTAAGATTATATTGAAGACGTTTATTTCGCCAGGGGGGGGGGGGAGAGTAAGACGTCTCATTGCTCTAATTTTCCTCATCATTGGCTACAAATTAAAAAACCATTTCGGACGTGATCATCTGACCTCCTAACGCCAAACTACTTTACCATCTCCCGTCTACTTCTCTTCCCCTGAATTCTAATTTTTTCTTTCTTTTGTTTGCTATTCCAGTTATAATTAATAAAACTAATATAAGAAGCCATGTTTTTAAACAGATTTTTAAAATAAAAAAAATACTAGATTTTATTGAAATTCCACACTAAGAGAAATTAAAAACCTAATGAGATGAAATTTATTTCGTTTTTTATCGGTTTTATTAAGTTAATATCAGTAATAAAAAGCAAAAATTCCTATGACTTTTTTTAGTGATAGACCATACGTGGGACCAGTATAGAATGAAAAATATTTTACTGCCATGGAATTAATTTTATTATTTTATATTTCATTCGTCCCAATAAACAGGAAAAAAAATTTATATAATTTGTTCCTTCTCTAATCACTGGTTCGCATACGGTACCAGCACTTCGATAATTATTGCCTCATACTTCGTTCTAATGCAACTAGATTTGAGATTGAAATATGTTTTAATCATTTTGTTGTACAATCCATTGATCGAAATGTCTGGTTATGCATTACGCTGGTACGCCTACTAACCTTCAGCTGTAGCTATTTTTTTTTTCGTATCTTGAAATGGCTTTTTCTTAAAATACGATTCCACACTTTAATTTGTAATTTCTGTGGAGGCGACGCGTTTTTTTTTTTTGTTGGATAGATAGAATGTGCTCTTCAACGTCAGTTTTCCAGCAACTTGAAAATTGAAACCACACCTATACTGTACGAATTCAATTTCACTGTTGTCGTTGTGGATACTAGCTTTAATAAATGAATACTTTATTTCCAAATTATCATTAAAAAGGTATTTTCGATGTTTCGTTGACATAACCAATAAGAATATAGGCTTTTCTTTAAAAGTATAATGGAGTTATTTGATAAATATTCTATATTTATTTAAAAAAATGTAATTTGAAATATATAAGATAACGCTCACGAACCAGCCAGTGATTGGATAGAAAGGGTAACTTCCATTTTTTTTTCTACTTCTGCCAATTCGTGTTAACATTAATTGATTGATTGATTTTATTAACCTCACACTAGAAGTAACTCGAGGGCTATTAGCGACTGACCTCGTAATTTTAAGTCTCGGTCAAATGATGAGGACGACACCTGTGCTGGTACATCCCTCTGCTAACTTCCACTTTACGCCATCGAGAGGACTTGGACCCTCGACAGATGTAACATGCATCAGTCCTAGATGCACAGAGGGTCTTTAGAGGCATCAAGGATCGAAAGCACAACTCAACGAAAACCACCAGCAGTGAGTCCGCGACCATGACCACTAGGCTACCACGGCCACGTTAATATTAACTAAAACTATCGAGTAATGGTAGGAAGAAATAAAAATAGATTAAATAAGTAACGTGTCTTTCACAAAGGGAAAGATTGGTTCACTGATGCATATCTGATGCACTAAGGCGCACGAAGGCGCCGGTGTCCGGAACAATATTAGCGATGTTGTTTTTGAGTCGATATCGTTGGAGGTCGATTTCATTTTGCTTTTCAAAAATTTGACATTGTGATAAACTAACTTGATTTTACTTCCCAAATCGGTACATATTTATTTACTTGTTACTAGACTAAACAACAAAAGAATAAAAATAGGTACAACATTAATAAAATCAATACGAATTATTACCTTATATTCAGGAATTAATATAATTCGTTGCGTGAGATGATATAAGGAGAAATATAATAGATCAAAATTTTGCTAGGCAATTCTGAATCGCTACTAGTTTCATTGCTAGAGATATAAAGCATCTCATAAATATTTGAACTGATTTAATTTTATATATATATATATATATATATATATATATATATCACATTAACAGCCATATAAATATGTAACAATTACATATAATAAAAACATATAAATGGATCATCTCTTGTTGAAAATTTTGCATATTTAGTTTGACTAATGTATTTTTTATTCAATTCTTATTGCAGATTTTATTTTATCAAACATTTACTAAGAATAAAACTTTACACATGAATCATCATTAAAAAATCAAAGTCAAAGAAATTCATTGAATTGCAGATCCAATACAGATAAATTCGTATGCAAAATTCATAAGAATGCATTCACATTTCAAATTAATTTTTTAAACTTTTATTGAACAAATTCACTAATTTTTGTGTGATCAGATTTTCATAACACTGTTAAGGAAATATAAATACTTCATCCAAAAAAAAAATTAAAGATATATTTAGAGGTCTTCATTGCATTTCGCATTTAGTAAGAAACTGACTAGAGAATGTAGAAGATCGTAAAATATACACTACAATACTAATAATTCTCTTAAAATCTGGTCAACATTGAATAACGTTATGCTCACTAAGTTAAAACTGAAAAATTTTATGCATTGCACTTAAAACAGCATATTTTCGCGTACTCTTTTCAATTAAAAATAAGATAAGGTTAAATTTACCAAGTGTAAACCAATTAAATTACAAGTTTATATTGAAGACCTCGTTAGTTCTATAAGTCTATATATTTTTAAAAGAATCTCTTATACCTTTTTAAATTATATTTCTTTTAATCGTTATAATTTTTGTCATATCATAAAACTATTTTCACACACACACACAATCATTTCTTCATTCAAATTCAATTAATAATTTACAGATTCCAACCTCGATTAACTTTAACATTTTTATTTCTGTACATTTAATTCAAATTAAATTTAATTTAATTTACATTAAAATATAGCTTAAGTTTGGAACACAACAGTGATAAAGTACTCTAATTGAATAAAAATTTCTATCAGATTTCTCTTATTTATAATTAGTTAAATTCCTGCTTAAAAAATCTTCCATAAACAAAAAAAATGCGTTCTTTTATTTTATACGCAATAAATACGACAACATTATACGAAACCTTTAATAACAAATTACTTAAAAACATTTTTACCTATTTTAATTATTGCAATTACTGTAACAAAGGCAATTACTCGTTATCACAACTTTTATTTGGAACTATAACAACAATTTTATTTGCTACAAACTGTTGTTGTTTAGACAAAAAAAAATTCTTACAAAACTTACTTTTTTTTCCTCTGTCATAGTTTTTTTAAGAAAACATTCTAATCTCAATTCTGCGGGAGAAAAAGAAGCGAAATTAATATTCTACACGAAATGAAAATAGATAGTAATTCAAATGATAAAATAAATGAATAATTTCTCTCAAATATTAATATTTTTCTTATGCGAAGTTTATTGTTATCAGGAAGACATTATATTAAAATTTAACCTTTATTTAAAAAAAAAAAAGACTTTGCTAAATTGATATAAATTAACTTCACAATATTTTAAGCATTTTACAATATTCAATGATATTTGCGTTAATGTATTTATTTGGTATGGATATACTCAACAGATGGCACCACGACAAGCATTTTCCTTTTGTCAATTCTTTAAAAAAAAATAAAAATGTAAACATGAGCTAGTTAATTACTCTTAAAAAATAGACCATTTTTGAAATACTAAACCACTATTTTTGAAAAATTCTCAAATAGCGAATAGTATTAAAATATGTGTGAAACTCATAAATTCATATTAAAATATAAGGTTATTCTAAATGAATCATCCGGTTTAAAAATGTTATATTTTCCTATATATATACAACGCAGAATGATAAGTAACACATGAATGCAAAGAGAAAATATGGAAGATTTTTTTACAATTGTTCAATGAAACTTCCTTTTGTTACAGGTATAATGTCAATCAGATATGTAAATTCCTATCAAACACGTTGTAAAGTGTCAGGGGTAATTGGTTGTACAGAAGAAGAAATCCGTTATTTAAGTTCACATAAATTTGTGGGCATTGATATCGCATACACTTTTTCTTTTTCAAAAACCCAAAGGAACAAATCTCATGGGGCCATATCAGGTGACTTAGGTGGCCTGCTGTGTAAGATCAAGTCATCTGGTCCACTGAGACCGATTCAATTGGGAGCAGTTCCGTTAAACTTTCTGAACTAATTTTCGTAAAAAAAAAAAAAAAAAAAAAACCTTCATGAATACACGAGGGCTATCTATTGCTCACAATGTAAGACTTCCACAGTTTTCTTTCATATTTATGTATTACTTATCATTATTTGTCGTTTATTTTTGTAAATATGGAATTTTGAAATCAGATGATTAATTTTGAATAACCTTGTAAATCAAACCAAAATTGTATTTTTAGTTATTTATATAAGAAATAATGTAATAAAGGCTGTATTATAACAATGACTGGAATGTTCTAAATAAATCTCCAAGACTTATATTCCAAAAAAATTCGCAAAAAAATAGCTTATTATATCGAATGGTAATCTGTATGTGGTGTCAAATAACTGGATAAATTCTTCATAAGTTCTCTATAATTTCATTATTATTAATAATAACAATTTTTCGATCAATTTTTTTTCTTTTGAATAACTCTCTATTCACATATCGAGCCTTAAATCTTCAATAATACTTCCTTATTTCGTACTATAATTATATCCTTTACTTATTTCTTTGCTCAAAGAATTATGCAACTTATAGATAAACATTTAGTACATATAATTTACCATGATATTCAGAGATATCATTGATTCGATTACATAGAGGTACAATTATACCTAGAGTGAGATACTCGAATTTTTTAATTAAAAATATTTAGTCCACACACACAGGAAAGTTCAGAAATTGATGCATTTTACTTTATAAAATTATACGTAATACGAAGAAGGTTCAAAAAGTCCATTAAAATGGAAAATAGAATTTTAGGAAAGGCAAATAGTAAAGTAGTAATTCCCTACAGTATTGTCCATTTACCATTTTTCCTTTTCCTAAGAAGTTTAGGAATGTGAATGATTCCCTCCACATCCCGAAAAATCGTGGTCATGACTTTTCTGTCCAATGAGACCGTCTTCGACTTTTTTCGAGCTGACCAGAATTATCCGATTATTTTGATTGTTGCTTAATTTCTTGAGTACATAAATATGAATCCCATACATGGCGACAACTCGACTGAAAATGACGACGACAGCACCAGGCGGCAATAATTGAATTTCAATTTGGCAGCAAATGGTAATTCTTTATTCTGACTCAACAAATATCATACTTCCCGTAAATTCTGTAGCACCTCCTACAGTTGCAATGTACTTCTCATAGAATTTTTTCAGAAGCTATAAATATTTGTAAGAAACGTACGCTGTAAGGAATTTCACAAATTTCAGCACATTTTAAAAGAATTCAAGCTATCCATCAAACATTCCAATATCTTGGGACCCAATTTCTCGATTATTGCATGGCACATCCACTAATCATAAAAAATTAATCTTTAAGTGAATTTAAAGATTATTTGCTATTACTGGCTTTTCTCGTAATATATTTAATATTTCAAGTACTATTTGTAAAAAATATGATTTTTGATAATATTCCAGTTAAGCTCTTCATATTGTACTGTAGACTAAACGCTAAAGAAAAGCAAAATGTTTCTTTATAATGGTATGGTAAATAAAATTTTCTTCCAAAGTATTTTAATTAAATTTTGGAAAATTACTCTTTAGTTCTGGATAGAAACACAGAGACTAATGAAAAAATGCGATGAAAAAGATGAAAGAATAATCACACACAGAGAAAATTTTATACAAGAAATCCTAATAAATCAACTTGAATAATTGCCCTTCCGTTGTAAGAATTGTAAAATAGTTTGAATATATTGAAGACTTATTTCTAAAATGTAAAGATATTTATATTTTGTGAAGATTGTGACGCCTGCCCTTTCCGGGCAGCCTCTTGTGCCAAAGTTAGATTGAATGATTAAACACTAAGACACAATAAGTCAATCAAGAGATACTAGAACAATATTTACGGAATTTATTAACTTCTAATTAATATAACATCAATTATTTATGCTCTCCCGGAGCAGGATTCTACTAACCTAATTCAACCCACCAATAATCTAACAGACTCTTACCACTAAGCCTTCCTCCACTACAACTCAGACTCTGGAACAAATGTAGCAATCTGGAATACTAAATCTCTTGTAACACTACACCTTTAGTCCAATCGCCTATTTCAACCTCTCTTTTCAACTCTTCCTTCAACCTCTCTTTCCACTTCTCCTTCAGCCTCATCTTTCCACTTCTCCTTCAGCCTCACTATCGCGACTTTCAGTCGGAGTACATATATTTCCTAACTCTCCCGCTTCACTTCATTTCTACCTCCTTTCTATCTACATATTCCCTTTTTATTTTTGGTTGGTCAAAGGTTGTTTAGCAAAAGCAATCAATCTTAATTAAAAGTCCCCGAGGTTAGTGAAGAGAAACCGCGAATATACCAATGTCACAAGATGAATCAAAAATGACTGGCAATCAACTTGAAATTTTGGTTTAAACTACGAATGGTGCTATTCGAAAACCATGAAGAGTTTCATAATGAATATGTGTACGTCGCTCTTCCTCGTCAAAAACGGATGACAATATCGAAAAAAGCAAAAACTGATGCGATATGACTGTCAGTTAAGTATTTGTGCGATTCATTGCGAGACTGTAGAAAGTGACCAAGAACACGTATGGCAAATTTTTCCACCAAGACCATGCGCCGGCTCATTCCATATCATCTTTCAAAAGGTTTCTAGTCAAGTATAGCATCCCAGTATTAGATCATCCACCTTATTCGCGGGATCTTGAACTAAGTTACTTTTATTTGTTTCCTGAGGTGAAATATTCATTTAAAGGAACGAGATTTGAGTCAGTTGAAGCCGTGAAAGTAAAACAGCAAGCCTCCTGAAGGAGTTGGAAGGAGAGTACTTCCAGCATTGTTTGGAACGATGGAAGACTCGCTTGGAGCGTTGTAAGGATAAAGGAGGGTGTATATTGAATGTGATAATAAGTAAATACATATGAAATCAAAATAAAATGTCTTACAGCGTCAGTCTCTTTATTTATTAGCCACACCATGTATATAGAAGATATTATAATTTTTTTACAGTACAAAAATTCGCAGTTTATATATATCTATATATATGCCGTAATAACAAACTAATAATACATTTAAAAAAAATTACGTTTATTAGTATCAAACAAAATTTACTCTTAAAATTAAACCATTCGCAAATTAGGAGCCCTATTCCTATTTGTAATATTCATCTATTTTCCTTCTATTTTCTCTCAAAACACTGAAAGGGAAGCAAAAGAATTTTCATCAATATATCTATCAAATCAATAAGGAAATATTGATTGATTGACTGGTTTTATTATCATCGCATTAAAAGCAGCACGAGGGTTATTGGCAACATGCCTCATAATTTTTAGCCTTGGTTAAGTGAAGAGGACAACATCTGAATCTACACCTCCCGCCACTCTGAGCTTCCACACCACTCTACGGGAGAACTTTGAAACTTGACAAATTTAACGTGCATCAACCTCGGATACCCGGTGGGTCTTTAATAGCATCAGGACTCGAACACACAATTCGACGAAAACTAACAGCAGCGAGTCCGCGACCATGGAAAACTTATATGAAAGGTATGCAATATTATATTTATCATAAACTGTCTCAGATACTCTAATACTTAATCTGAAGCTAAATTTTTAAGATGAAGTAAAAGAAACAATTACATTCTTTCTCAAATAATAATCAACTCATCTCTTTTAGTCCATTTAAAATACACTTTGCTTTATATCATTGTTCACAAACATTAAGAATCTTTTCACCTTTGTGTATGTTTATTACAAAGGCACTTGGGCGCAATCAAAATAAGTTATATTAATGTCCTGTTTTTCGTTTTATGTCTTTTCTTTGTATGTTTAGATAAATTTTTACATTATAAATATTAATTTTTAAACAGGTTAGATGTACTAAATAGATGTTAGAGCATGATCTTAGACTGCTAAGCATGCTTCAAAATAATAAAAAAAAATGTAGGAAAATCAACGCAATATGATTGTTTATTAACGACGCACTAGAAGTAACACGAGGGCTACTGGCGACTAACCTGGTAATTTTGAACTTCGGTCGAGGGACACCTGAATACCTGAGCTGGCACCCCTCTATTTTGAAGCTTCCACCCCCACACCATTGGGATTAATTGGGACATTGACTAGACTTAATGTGCCTCATCTTCGTTACACGGCTGGTCTTCATCGGTATCAAGGCTGGAACCCTCGACTCGACGAAAACAAATTCGTCCGGAAGTCCGCGACTATGACTACTTAGCTACCGAGACCACAATTCAAAATAAAACATGTTAACATTGTAAGTATGCTAACATTTTCTTATCGTTCGACTAATTTAGTGTATCACGTAATTTATTCTGAAGTTCAGATACTGAACGATCGCGTTTTTATGATTATAAAAAGAGAATGAAAATATTTTTAAGGATTCAATTTAGAGTTGCCGAGATTATTTGCAATTAGCCATCAATATATCAATTGCAAATCCGTACCCAAAATAAAGGATTCTGTAGAAAGATAAATTTAAAGAACAGTATCAGACCTCATAAAATCGTAGTAAAAATGCTGACATTTAGTGGTTGATTTTATTAACTTCGCTCTGAGAAGCAACACGAGGGATATTGACTTCCAAACTTCCACCCCTTAACAACTTGAGGACTTTGGACCTCGACAGATTTAACATCCATCATCCTCGGTTATACGGCGAGTCTTTAGTGGCATCAAGGCTGGAACCTACGACTCGATGAAAACCGCAGCAGGCGAGTCCATGACCTGGATCATTAGGCAATCGCGGTCACCTGACATTCCGTTATCGACGCAAATATCTGAAAATTCAACCAATAAAACAAATATTAAAAAGAAGAAAATAAAGTAGTAAGAAAAATTATTATGGAAAACAAATAAATGTAAGAAATATGCTAAAGAAAAATAAATGAAAAATATTACACGACGTGTTGGGAATGAATACTGTAAATTTTCACACTCGTGGATAGTTCTAGTGACTTTGTTTATCACCTTTTTGCATTAGCTTTCTTAATACTTTTTTGGCTTTTGAATTATTATTTTAGAAACTGTGTCTTTGGATGTCCTTCAGTCTAGGACAATTGAAAAGGTAATGATCCGTATCAGACCCCTTAGCTACATAAAAATATCGATCAACACTTAACTGAAAATCCTCTCAAGAATTTTATCAGAGCTTGGAAACAAATTCCTTTTGAGATTTCTTTTGATATTAATATACAGGAAGATAAAATGAAAAATAAATTTTCATTTTCCTTATCATATAACCGTTTTGTTAGCTACATTTTATTTATACTGTATTCAAAAGAATTTAAATAGTTTACCTAATAATTTGCATGTAATATAAACATAATTTGGGGAGTAATTTCATATTCATCAATATTTTCAGACTAATCAGAAGAGAGTTTTAAACAAAAGAAAATCCGGCATTTTTCATCATTTTAATGATGATCCTTGAAAGCTTTTATTTATAAACTTTGCATTAAAATTAGAGATGAAGTTTCTGAATTAAAAAAAAAGCATAGCAAAGTTGAATATCTCTAAATGATTTAGCAATTCCTTTTTCGGAAAAATTCGATATTTTTCTATTTCAGGCTTCGTTAGCTGTAGTTGTTTTCTTTGAAAAGTTAGAATTACCGGTGCAAAACCTCAAAATTGGGAGATTTCATCAATCATGCAAGTAAAACACTTTCATTCAGTAGGGCATCTGGCAACAACGTTTATTTTAATCAAAAGGAGTTATCTGGAAGTCTTAATGTACGAAAGAAAACAAGATTGTCTAGTTGGATATCCGATTCAAATATCTATTTCTTTAAGATTTGTTATTTTCTAAAATCAAATCTCAATAAAATATTTAGTTTGTATGTATGGTTGATTCGAATGTTGTTTATAACATGTTGAGCAGCATTACATACTGTTTATTATATCTTATCTTACATTATATATGATTATGTAATTACGTATAGTATAACATTCCAGAAAATACATTAAAACTTCTACAGCTTATGTTTTGGTTACCAAGTTTTAAGCAATTTCTCTGTTGAAGATAGAAATCTCAAGTCTTATTTAAAAGGAAAAAAATGGATTGTCAACGCTTAATTTATGTTCAAATAATACTGGTAGAATACTTAAACATTTGACTTCTGCATCTTCATTATTTCAAGGAAAGAAAAATTATTATTAAAATGAAAATCAATTGAATTGATATCGATTTCTTACAAACATTTATTGAAAACGAATTGACTTCATTTGTTCTTTGTAATTTTATTTTATTTTCAATTTCATTAGTTTTTTGCTATTTTTTGTATTTCTTACATATTATTTATTTATTTACTTATTCTTGTTTTGTCTTTCATTTTATTTAATAATTTATAATGTATTCTATAATGTACTTTACACACAGAATGGGCTCTAAACCATTAGCTAAGAATTTTGGAATTTTTTATGATGTTTGAGAAGAAAATTTCACCCAATATATAAAACATGGTTTACGAAGATTAAATTGGAATTAATGAAGTACAACGAATATAATTGTATAAGTAGCGATACTGTAGTTAGAAACTTAGTGACTGATAAAGATAGTGAGCCAAAATTATCAAGTGAAATATATGTAATTGACCTGCGTTGAGAGAGGAGCTTCAGGAGAGGATCAAGATAAGATCTACAAGAGGTCAAGGATTCGAACTCTCGTCTACAAATTTTCTAAGGACTCGAACCCGATTAGTTCGACAGGATGGATCAGGCGTGATAAGAAGCTATTATCGCAGATAAAATTGGTTAGAAATTAAATATTAATTGTTCGTAAAATTGAATTCATTTGAATATGTTGATTAGTGATTCTTACATATTGAGAATAGCATGAGCAGGAAGTTGCAACTTTATTTTTACTTAATTTAATTTTATTTATTTATTTATTATTTCTATCTTTTCTTTATTTTTATTCACTTCCTTTATTTGTCTGCCTGTTTTTTCCCTTGAATCAATTTATTCCTTTTTGTTTTAATTTTTTCTCCTTGTATTGTTATTATACTTGTTCTTTTTAATGTTTTACTAATTTTTACTAGAGTATAATCGTTGTGGTGAGTTCAGTTTACTTTTGAAAGCCTTGTGTGGTAGTTATTTCTAGTGATGTGAAGGTTATTATCTCTGAATTAAAAGAAAATTCCTTCATGTTTTGACCAAAATTATTAAATAGAATTATTAGAACATATAAGATACAAGTAAGAAAATTTCAAAAATATTTAACTAAATGTTGAGAAAGAACTTTTGGTTTATAAAATTATGTATGAAATAGTGTTAAAAATATATAAAATCTTTTTATCCCCTCGAAATAGCAAAAATGGGAGAACAATAAGAATTTGAAAAATTTTCTTTGAGTTTGTTCCATAATGGAAAATTAAATGTATGATACTCGAAGTACATAAAGCTATAAGATAAACGAAATAAATTGAGTACAAAGAAGATTTGATACAAATATGCAGTAAAAAATTGCAAAATGTATTGCTTAAAAATATGTAACCAATGATAAGGGTTAGAAATTAAGTAATATTTTAATAATTACTATCATTTTGATGCTATTCTGGTAAGAAAAATTCTGTTATAACAAACAAGAATAACTTACAATAACAAACCTTACAAATAACTAACTTGAGCTCAACTCGCATGTTTGAAATTTTAAAAGAAGAATTGGACTGCTATTTTTTGGATTAAAAAAAAATGTATTTTTGTATTAAAACAATTCATTGAATATAATTTCCAACATTATATATTTTTATCAAAATTGTAATGAAAAATAATTCTGATTAAAACTCAGGTGCATTTAATTACATTCTTATATTCAAACTAAAAATAAACGTTGCTACTTATCATTTTTTTGAAAATGTTATGATTGTGAGGATGGCTTCAGTTACTAATCGATAAGGTACCAAATCAGAACATTTCTATTTTAATACATTTAAACAATTATGCCGTATTCATCAGCAAAAGTAATATAATTAATCGAGGAATATAAATAATTACATTTATTACATGCGGATCATTATCTTTTTCTGCAGAACATCCATTGACATATTATCCTTATTAATAATGTTTATCCAATGGGAAAATATTTTTGCTACATTTTTGTATGTGGAAAATATTTCTAGAGTATTATTGCGATATTCGTTAAAAATTAATTTTATAGTAATATCGCATTCAGAAAAATGATTTTGATACATTTACACGAAAATTATGTAAGTGGAAAATTAAATACTCGTATATCAGGTATGATTTTTTGGGGAATTTATTTTTTGGGAAAAAGGTAACAAGAATATATATCATAGAAATTTATAACAAAATATCTAATTTCCCTCAACTTTATGAAAAAAAAAATATTTAGATATTTAAAACTAAGAAAATATTATAAAATTATTTAACATAACTCTCACCCGTACTTATTTCTTCTTTAATTTGCAATATTGAAATATATTGCAAGATTAATTCGTATAACAAATCTCTTTCAAATTTAGAGTTTAATAAATTTTAAACATTAAAAAAGGTTTCTATAACTCTTTAATATTAAGAATAATTTAAAGAGATTTCTGATATATTAAGAAATTGTTGTTGTTCCTTTTTTTAACGATATTAAATAGGGTTTTTGCTTTAAAATAATTTTTAGCATAGTGAGTGGAACGAAAAAAAAAGTATTTTGAAACTTTGATGAAAACAACTCTCCAAAATGTAGTAGATAATGAAAAGTCCCATTTCAATTTACTTTAATGAAACATTTTTCTAATAAACAGCAAATTTTCAAAACTCAAATGGTTTATTAAAGCAATCTTACTTTCTTAAAGAATTTCATTTTTCAGTTTTATTTCTGAAATATATTGTCTTAAATCGTTTTTAAAATGGAGTATGATTATTTTTCGATTCTGCAAGCTCTAAAACCTCAGATAAAACTTTGATAATAATTTCTCTAAACCTCTTTACACCTGTATAAAAAGATTTATTTTAGTTTCTACTTATTTTATGTCAACAACATTTAAGTTTCTCTTCAGATACAGTTTTTGTATGCTGAAGGTAAAGAGCACTATGTCCATTTTTTTTTAAAAAAATAATAATTAATAAAAATCTGAAAAGTAATAGCGCTTTAAAAAAAGTTTTATAATTTAAAAGTTAGTAGTCCAAAGTAAAAAATATACAAGGATTTATTGAAAAATATTCAGTAACAAGAGCAAGTTGTTAATAAAGAAACACCAAAAAAGACCTTTCCGTTGCTCTACTATAAAATTTAATAAATAGGCATAGTATCCTTTACCTCCAGCATACAAATTGTATTTAATATATTATCAGTCCACTTAATTTTAATATCTGAACAGAATATTATTGATAACTTTAACAGTTTTTTGTGTAGTTTAATATTTTATCATTCGCTTGGATACTTTATGTAATGAGAAGTTGACATCGTTCTTGTATTTCAGGTTGTTTTGTGTTTCTTAAAGATTAATTTAGAATAAAATAAATTGAAATTTATATAAAGAATCAGATTCTACTCGAATATTTTCCTAAAACACAGTTTATACGAACAGCAAAGACAATACCTTCTGCAGAACAATATTCACTGTATAATTTATGTGTATTATACCTGTATTCCATTTGTAATTTTTAATCTTTTTCCTTTTAAAATTTTCCTCTGTTATTTTATTCTATTTATTTATCTTGAAAGAAGATAACAATCAGTATTTATAGAAAAAAACTAATATGTATGCAAAATGAGAATTAAATTGTGGATAACATGATATTACGAATGAATTATTTATTACAGGAAATTACGTAGGATCTTTGTGAAAGCAAATAAAAATGTATCATAGTCTCTTTTCACATTGCTTATTTTATTTTTACAAAATATATGTGACATTTGCACATATTCGGCTAAATCTTCTTTTTAAAAAGCTGTTCGTAAGGTTTAAAATTTTCTTTATTCATGATCTTAGAACATCTCTGTAATTGGTACAGTGTGGAAATTTGGAGAGAGAAAATCACATCAAAAGTCGCTCTTGTCATCACTCCAATATCCCTTGTAGAAACCAATGTCACATAAATTAGTTCAAATGATAAACCAATTAAATACCGATTTTTGGGGTATCGTTTTATCACGTTGAATGATTATCACTATTAAAATGTTATATTGACTTTCATCAAAATTAAAAAAAATGAAATGCCTTTATAAACTTAAGATTAATTACAGAAAAATTCTGGAAAGTTCAAAAGGGGATTTTTGTCATCGGATACTACATTTTAGATTTTGAAGAAATTCACTTCTTAATTAAGCTTATTTTCTGTGTGTTCTGTCTACGAATATCTCTTTACTCTAATTAAGTACTTGATTTTAAATATTTAAGTTTATTGTTTCGATAAATTACTCGGTAAAATTATTTTTACTAAAAAGTATTCTTTCAATTTCGAAAGTTCCAGAAAACCTTTTTCTCTTAAAATAATGAAACCAACTTTCGCATACTTATAATTCAGAATTAATTTACGTTATCAAAATGACAATTTTATGTAGAATATAATGAAATAAGATTACCAGCAATACTAGTTAAAATAACATTTTCTACTGCATAAAAACGAATTGTTGTACTGAAAGTTTTTCATCGTTTTACTCTATTCCTAGAAGTTGTTTTTAACAAATAAGAACGAAGAAAGATCTTCTGCATTCTTATTCGTCAAAAATAACTTCTAGGAATAGAATAAAAAGGATGGAATCAAATAAGCAAAAACATATCATTGAAATTTTTTCTTTTTGTGGTATTATATTCAACAACACGAAAAATATTATAAATTCCTTTTGTTTGGTCTCAGATTTACTTTTTTGTTGCGCTTAAAAATATTTTTCACCAATTAAAACAGTTTTTCTTTGAATTCTTGTGCTCTTCAATTCTTTTCATCTTCCATATTTGAGAGAATGAATAAATTCAAACGATGTAAACTAGAATTTAATGTTATTTATTGTTTTCTTACATTTACGGAAGCGACAATAATTTGCGTCTTGGAATTTTTTATTAAAGAAATTTCAAAATACATAAATAAATGTTTAGAACATAGGTGAATATTCCAAGAGCATTATTTTTTTGGTTTTACTTAAAATAGTAACCATGGAAACGTTACGTTTCTCGTTTTTAAATCATCATTGATTCTGTCTCTCAATGTAGTACTTAAGAAAAAATAGTAATGTTTTATTACGATTTTATATTTATTTTATTCAGTTTATTAGTAAATGGGCATGAAAGAAAGTTTTTTTCTCACCAAAGCAATTATTTTACTCCGTGCTGTTCTCACGAATTTATTTCAACTTGGAACCATTTTACAAAAATAAAAGAGGTGAAATCTACAATTATTTTTTGTAACATTATATCTGAGTGTATTAAGTTTTATTTTAAAAATAAATTTTTCTTTAAGATTTTGATGGATTAAAATATAAATCTGCATAAAAAGGGAAATGTTTAATTTTCTGAATATTGTAATATCTAAATTTATACTTTAGCAGGATTTGTAAATTTCTTAAAAAAGAAATCAAATTATGCGAAGCTTTAAAGCAACCGTCCTTTTTTTCATGTAATATTCATAACAATTTAAGTGTTTGCTTAAGTTTCATGCTCAGAATTTTTAGAGCAAAATATTTTGAATCGGATCACTTTGTAATCTTGTCATTTCTTTAATTTGAGAATTGCAGAATATGTAGTAATTGTCAGTAAGTCAAACACTTGAAACGTGACACCCCCTTTTTTCCGGTCATTTTCAGATTTTGCATATGGAAAGTATTTGCATATCATTCGAATTGTTTTTAAAATTACAATAAAATGTCTAAAATTCTTAAGAAAAATTAACAATTTTTATTTTAAATATTTCAAATATTTCAGATCTTCTTGAGTTTATTATCAAAATATGAGAGAGAGGCAGTTACACAGCGATGGTGGTAGACGTTCTTCCAATTGCTTCCGTAGCTAAATCAGAGGAGCAATAATAGTTTCATAATGATATTGGCGGATTACAGATACGTCATTTCACTTGAGTGGCTTAAGTGGAAGAGAAGGAAATTTTCCCTGATTCGAATATATATGCAAAGATTTCTTCAGATCACGTGATATTACATTTAGGAATTCTTAGGCTTTTCATCTGTGACAAAAGTCTATCAGAGATTATCCCTGGGGTTTTACATTTGTGTGAGATTGATGTTTCATTTTTACTCAAACGCGAGATTACATAAACTTAAAGCTCAAAGGATTTGTATCAGAAAATAATATAAGCTTCCCACTGGAAGTGTTAAAAATAGAGGGAAAATTAGAAAATTAAATTTAAGTGAAATGATCACACACACACAGATATATATATATATATATTTCTATTATAAACTTTGTATATATATATATATACAAAGTTTATAATAGAAATGTTTTGAATATAAATATTGTGTGTTAATTATAATCTACGTTTGTATTAACTACCAAATAGATTTTTTTAAAAAAAAAATTTCAAGAAAAACATGAATGATTATTGTAACATTAATTTCTTCCATTTATCATTTTACTAGCCACGGGTGAATTGCAAATATATAATGATCCAAACAGAAAAAAAAGTTTTTTTTAACAAGAACCAACTTTTAAAAATAATTTTATTTAAATGAACCGCTGATTAGCCTCAAATAAAATATTGATTTAGTAAATAAAATAGCAAAAAAAATTGAAAGATTTAAATTAAAACCCATTGGGTGAAAAGTCTGCAGTTTATTCATTGAAAAAAGCTTTAATTCATAATTTAAAGATTTCATAATTTTTTTAAAAAAATTCATTTTTCAAAAAAACATTGTAATTTATAAAAAAAAATTATTAAATTTTAATGAAGCTGTAACTAATTATTCAATATTGTATATAATTTTTAGTACAGGTGAATTTAAAAACTCCCTTCCGCCAAACAAAAAGCATATACGTGTTTTAAATAAGTATAATAAAAAAAAATTCAACTAAACTGCAATAAAACAAAAATTAAAGAATCCAACTGAAGATTATGATTTATCTGATTAAAAAAATGTCAAAATAAAAAGAATATTACATTCAAATCAATATAAATCAAAAAAAAAATTTAAAAAATGAATTGCATGAATTTTATGTTCAATAATTTTTCATTCAATTTCTTAAAAGCGAGCTTCTGTTTTGTATATTATTGGTATATGATGTTTATTTATTTTAATTTTTCATATTTTAAATGTGTCGATAAGAAAGTATTATTACTCTCACATTAAAAATATTTTATGATTTGTCACTAGGATTATTAAATTAATACATACTGTTTTTAAAATAAACCACACAGAATTTTACCTAAGTCAAATAACTTCGTATCAGTCACAAAAATTTAAATCTTGTTAACTCCAGGATTATTCCTCTCATTCTATCGATATGTATTGAATCTGTTCTATGTTTTTTGCCAAATGTATCCTTTTCTTCATTTTACATTGAATAAGAGTAACATAAATATAAATACAATGAAACCGTTTAACTATCCGTAACTTTTCAATTTCGAAACTCTTTTAAAATATTGTTTATCTTACTTTTCAGAAATGCGACTGATCATTCCGATGAACTTAGAACAATGAAATTGCAATGAAAAGGTTAAAGGGAAGAAAAATAAGTAAATTTGAAGCAATAAATGAAAATATTTCTTGCGATACTTAAGTAAAATTATGTTTATATATATTAAAGTATCATTTTTTTAAAATTTTAATGAGTTTAATTTTAGAGATGTGATAATGTAAATGAATATATTTTTCTGTATGATATATAAATATCAGTTCCGGCCTAATAATTTACATTTGCCTTTTTATATTCTTTAATATTAAATTATTTTTCTCTTCATTCAAGTTATATTTATTTCTCTTAAAATTATAACTGAATAATGTTTATTTTTAAAGGTAGATACTATTATTAGCAAGTAAAAGTATTTCATCTAAGTAACACAAGAAAAAAAATTTCAAATTATATTTATCATTTGAATTTTTGCTTAATTTCTGCTGCGAACTATTTTACAATGTTTTTCTAAATTTAGAATAAAAGAAAATACACACCAAGAAACTTTCTAAGATTTTATTATCTTTATTTCACTTATACGTTATTAATTTAAAAATGTTGCATATTTTCGAATTTTAGAACTTGTTGGCACTGAAATTTTACATATGTTACGCTTATTCAAGACAAAGAATAATTTTAGGAATGATTACATTATATAATTATAAAGAAAAAAATACTGAAATAAATTAGGAGAAATTTTTAAAAACAACTGATGCATTTGTAATAAATTGTCTTTAATTTTTGTTTTACCTTAAAACTAGAAAATAATAGAAGAAATTATATTTCTATTAAACCTATTTCCCTTGTAGTATCGAATGCATAAAAAATTCTTCTTTTAATCTAGTTAAAAATCATTCTAGAAAACAAATCACCCATCCAAGATAAAATATTGTAAATGATAAATTATCTTTCTCAAAAAAATTTCATATCTTATATCTTCAAGAAAATGTTTGAAAAAAATCTATAAAAATAATAGCAAAGTTTTTTGTGTGGCCGTTATTCTAAACATCAAACAAAAAAAACAGAAAATTTCAGGATGAATGATGACTTAATTTTTCCTGAGACAACCATTTGAAATCTAACTAATAATAGTTTCAACAAAGAAAAGAATGTCATAAATTTCAAATACTTTTGCATTCTTAACTTGTTTTTACGCATTATAACTTTCCTCTTAGATTTTGGTTCTGAGGATGGAGAAAATATTTTATTAGAAAATTATGAACGGTGGTATTTTCAAAACAGGCAATTAACTCGATCTATTAGATTTCCCAAAAAATAATCTTCTGAATGTTTTCTTTATCATTTTTCATTTCTTAAAACTGATTGTCAAATGAGAAAAAAAATTCTTTAATTTTGTAATCATAATTTAATTTAACAGGCAATATACGCAATAAGAATTCAATAATAGAATTATTTGGAGGCTTAAAGCAGACATATCCTTTTCCATTTGATCATTGAAACCATTAACTTCAAAAATAATTTTTTTTCTCGAGTTTTTCAGTGCAATACTAGTATTAGTATTCGGAGTCAGAACGCGTTGTGAAAAAAGACTGCTTTCAGTCATTAATTAGCTTTCAGAAATCTTTCAAAAAAAATTTCACATAAACAATAGAGGAGAATGTAAGTGATGTAGATCATCATACGTTTTGAAATTATTTTTATTGTGAAATAAAATACATATAACTTAACTTTATTCCGCTCCTCATGACACGGAGAAAAAAGAAATACTCAAAAATGAATACCCAGACGTACTCATTTTGAAACGAGTATGTTTGTATCAAATTTGAGCGTATACCTTTATCGAATGTGAAACATTACAAGTATTCAAAACCAAAAAAAATAAGAAATCAGCATTCTCAAAAAATTATTATAGATATAAGGACTATAAAAGTTCCTTTTATATACTGACTACGTATTTTACAAATTGGGGATCAAAAACAAATAAGGTTTGCTTTAATATTTCGAACTATATTTCGTATTTACCACGCTACACGCGGTAGAATACATGAATTTTAAAATGTGTATGTACACATACTCACTTTCGCTTATGTGTTTGTTTACATTTTTTTCCCACAGTCACTCACTCTCAACTTCAGAAAGATTCTTTTATTTAAGATATAAAAATGTTGTTGAATTGTTATTGATCATGATTTTCTGATTTATTATTTGAAAATGATTTTCTGTGAGTAGTTATTAGTGTGTTTTTTGTCTCTATCCATAATATTACTTTGTAATCGTAGCTTTCTTACTTTAATTTGCATAGATCAGTGTTGAAAATTATTTTCATACGTGTAAATATTTGAATATGAAACTTATATTTTATAGAATAACATTACAGTATTCAAAAATCAGTGTTGTGAAATTTTAAAAATTTTGATCCACTTTGCTACACTTTTTTTTATCGATGACTATACAGCGATGATGCTCGACAAGAATTCCATTTTTTTTTCCACTTCATAAATGTGTAAAATAACAGAGAAATTATTATAAATTTTTTATCTTGTTTTAAGATGTATATTTGTATTTAAGGTGTTAAGGTTTTACTATTTTCGAAGAATTGTACATCAGTATTTTGTTCCAATAATACTGTGTGGCAATCAAAAAGTTAGAAATGATACATTCAGAATAAAATGTTGACAAAAATAGTTTTTACTCCTTATTAATTCTATTATGAATTGAAGTAAATTTCAGATGCTTTATGACAGGAATAAGATATTTCAGAATATATTTTTTTAAAGAATATGGTTTTAATTTAAACTCAAATTTAATGTATATTTTGGAACCAAATTTTCACAATCTAATCAGGCATCCTTCTTGTTATGTCTCCCTGTTTATCATATTATAAGTGATTGTCTTGTGTTTCATCACTATTTTCTCACATTTTTTAAGTAATTCGATTTAAACTCCTATGACTTGGGATTAGAAAATACTACTTGTTTGTGTTGTAATTCAAAATTTGATTTTTATATAATTAAGGTTTATACACAGACATTTCATATCTTGGTTTCTTTTTATAATGTGGCCCAAAATTGTTGCAAAAATTTGAATAAGTATTTGGTGCAGTATATTCAGATTTTATACTATTCATGAACAGTCTTCATGCACACCGAATAAATAAAACAATTTCTTTTGTATTCGATACATGACACAAATACTATAGATATGTATAATTCATTATTAATTGTAAAAACACTTATAAATGTTCACCATAGTACAGGGCCAATCATATTATCTAGCCCTTTTATTTGTTGATACTTGTATTTTTATTTACACAATTTAACCACTTTATTCATGCACTTCTTTAAGTTAGTGTTCTTAAAAAATATGCTTGTGCCGAGATGAATTACAAAATAATTCATCTCGGTTCTGGTGTTGGTTGGAAGAAACACGAATGACATTTGCACGACAAGGCAACGTTACAGATTCTTAAACAGTACTCAAGATTTATAGAATGTAAAATTTTCTATTTCCTCAAAATTCTGTTTTTTTTATCTTCGATTGTATCATTCCTATTCAAATATAATTTTAAAAATTAACATTTTATACATATTTTTAAAAATCAGATTATCTCTAATATAGGTTTAGGTATGTGTCTTGTTTACAATAGTAAAAAAATTTTCTGCTCTTCATTTACATTAAAACATAGAAGTAAAAATTGTATTTGATTAATAAATATTTCTTTGAGAAAAAAATTTAATGCTAGCTAAATATATATTATTAAATTTGAAATTGTTTATAGAATTTACATATTCACATATGTTTTTCTTAAATACTGTTGAAACCTTTTTGAAACATTATAATCAACTTAAGATTAAATTAATTTTGTTTGCAAAACACATTAAAAAAACCCTTCAAGGTACAAAATTGCACCCGTTTAAATCATTAATTGTTATATAACTATTAAAGCTTAATTATATATCCCGATTAAAAGAGAAAATAGTTTAATCCAATATTGCTTTATTTTAAACAATCAGCCTGATAAATGTAAAGTATTTATATATAAAATATACTATAATTCAGAAGAGCGCAATTACACTTTAAGTACTCACATGTATTTTTCACTGGGTTTAAAATAATTGCAATACTAGAATAAATATTGAGGCCTTTATTTTTAACATGTCAGAATCAACCGATGATCTAATGATGCATAACAATATTAAAGCATAAATAATTTGTTTTACAAAATAAGCTTAATCAAAACAAAAGGCTGAAATATCCGTTAACAGCTCAAAAATACATCTGTTTAAGGCAGAAAATAATTTAAAGCTTATATCGGAAGTGTACAAACAAACGCCAGAAGCAAGTTTAAATAGTCCTACTGAGCAACATTTTAACTACGCAATTAAACGAGAATAAGTCTATAGATGTATAAAAATATACTCAGATTATTTCCTATTGAATGTAAATAATTGAATAATGTGATAATTGTATTAAATATATGAATTGAAATAAAACTGATGTACAAGATGTAAACAGCTTGCTCATAGAGAAATCCGATGTTAACTCATACCACATAGGTTTATTTTGGTAGACATATATGTTGGTAAAATTATTAATTTTTCGCTATGTATGATTTATGACAAATTTGATTATATGCTGAATGTAATAAATATTCACCTTATTTTGGCACATTATTTAAAAAATATTGTGTTGCAAGTTTTACGTATTTACTTAGATACCTAATAAGTCATACTATTTGATTCATTCAGATCAAAAATGAACTCAACTTTAAGCAACACCAAAACATTATAGCAATGTCTGTTGCAGTAGAACATAATATAGGTCAAAACAAAATTGAAAAAGTTTATGTATATCATGACACAAATCTAAGTGCTAAAATCACATAATTTAAAATTCCGCTTTTAAAAGTGACTAACCAATAAAATGGCTTGCATTTCTTGAAATAGGCAAGTTTACAAAATACTTTTGTTCGCGATTAACCTTTCTAAGAGAGTAATTTGGTGTAAAATTTATAACACTTTTTTGAGATCAGAAATTACAAAATGAACAGAATCAATTGGCAAAATGAAACGTGTTAATCAGTTTCAATACATTTTATTATTCTATATTCCAAAATTTCTTTACAATATGTGACATTATGTATAAAAATTAAATGTATTTATAAACTAATGAATAATGTATATTTTATTTTAATTATGAACTGATCCATATTGTTTAAATTAAATTTATGTTATTGTATAATACGTAATGCAAAAAAGCTATGCTGCCATATGACCATACTGCTTTGTTTTAATTGAAAACACTTATGATATTTCTAAAAAAAATCTTGCTATATTGATATTTTTTTATAATCATAAGGAGACAAGCGCTGTCCAAGTAAATTTTAATCCATTAACACCAATTAAAAATAACACATGTGTTTAGTAAAAAAAAACTTTAAAATTCCATGTATAACAAATGTTTTTGGATCTAAGTGTGTCAAAGTTCATAATTCAAAGCAGCAAGAACTGCTATATAGAATGGATGGTTTCACAGACCAAGCAGAAACTCTTACATGTAATAGTTTATACTATAATGGTTAAGTATATTCCAAAAATATAGCTGTATTATATGGTTGTGTAGATGACTTGCTTCTCTTTCAAAAAATTAAAGAACTATCTACATAATAACGATGCATAAATAGCATATTTATTTGAAACAGCGTTGTTTGAAAAGCATTTTCACTCGTAGTTAGTAACCTGACAAAATGTTGTTGTTTTGAAAGAAATAAAAAATCTTTTTACCTTTACATATTAGAACTTCCTAATAATTTTAAATGATTCCTCATTGTACGCTACATTAAAACGTAACTTATTTTTTTGAATGGAGTTGGACTATAGTATAGATTAGATAGTAGTGTTTATAAGTGGTTTTTGAAACGACATGCCTTCATCTGTAGAAGTTAAAACATTTTACTCTTTTTTTTTTAATATTCTTGTTTGAAAATTTTGAATGTTTTATTTTTAAATGCCTGATATCTATGTGTATGATATTCAGAATAAATTTTTCAAAAATATGATACAGTTTTATTTTTTCTGTGTACAGCGAATCATTAATTTTAGGTATTAGCTTAGTTATGATGTTAATTCAAAAGTAAATATATATTAGATGGGGGGATGGAATGCTGTAAACAATGTACATGTAAAAAATGTAAGTTTTTTATAATGGAAATTCTAATATTCATTATAATGTTTCCAAGATATTTCTAATAACTTATTATTAAATGACTGAACTTAAAATAAAACTCCATTTTCTGCACGTATAGGAAACAAAACTATATATTGCTTCTAAAAACATAAATATAATTCTTAATGAACTGAATTGCTTCTGTAAATAATAGCTCAGATTCTTTACACATTTGTTTTGAAAAGAATTTAACTCTTGAATCGAATCGATTTTCGTTAATTAAAGATTTATTAAACCACTCGAATTGATTTAAATTTGAGGTATAAGTTCAAATTACAGTTTATGATCACATAACAGTTGCATTTTTGTTTCTAAAAGTAACAGTTTTGTTACACACAGTAAATGAAAGAATTTTGAATCGGAAGTTTTGTAACAAAAACTTCATAAAGTGCATGTTAAATAATATATAAGATGAAGAAAATTACACTTGTAAATAAAGGAGCGCTTATTTAATTCCCTGAAAATTTAAATTGATATATATATTTCTGTTTAAAATTCATTTTCGATACAACAACAGTATCGGAAAATAAATTCAAAACATACTCACTGGATTGTTTTATTCTCATATTTGATGCAGTAACAGATTCACAAATAAATACGTGACACTCATTTTTCTATTCCACACTCATAATGATACAGAATTACACTCAAAAATGAGTATGTGAAGTTTCCATTTTGAGTACGTACGAAACTGAGAATGTGAAGTTTCCATTTTGAGTACGTACAAAACTGAGTATGTGCGAGTCTTAAATATGAGTACGTTGGGATTGGAACTATTTTGAGTATGTGACGTATTCAAAAGTGAGTACGTGAAGTTGCCATTCTGAGTATGTGCTTGTTACTAAAAATGAGTATGTGCGAGTCTCAAATTTGAATACATTGTCATCGGAGCCATTTTGAGTATATGATGTATTCAAAAGAGAGTACGTTGTACTCGATTTTGAATACCCGTTTTTCGCAGTGTATGATAGCTTTCCTTTTCAATTTTCGGAAGTCTCAAACAAAGTTCGAGAGGGATCACAGTAGGCATATTTGGAAGTCGTGAGCTACATAATAGGTTAAATTCTATATCAGTGCCAGATTTGAGTTATTTATCACCGAAGATCGTCGCGCAGTATATTTTAAACATTTGAAAGTAGTAAGCCCGGGGAACCGGAGTGCGGAAGTCCAACCAATCTTACACCATTTGAGTGGAAGTGACAGCATATCCAATAATACACTCAAGCTATCCTGTTTATCTTATCTTAGCATGTTGAGTTTCTTACCCCTTACTGGATTGTTATCTACCTGTCGAAAGTAGATAGAACTTGTAGAAGAACCTCGCACTGTGTGCTGCTTATCTTTTACTTTTGATTTCTTACTGGAATGTATTTAAGTACTTATATACCAATTCTTTTCATACATAAGATAAATTAAAAGCTTTTATATAAGTGAGTTAGATGAATGAACATAATTTGAAAGAATTAATTGGTGGTTCACATATTTCCGCGTAGAGTTTTTAGATGAATATCATCATTTACATTTTATTAAGAACCACCATTTAATTCTTTCAGATTACGTTCATTCATCTAATTTATTCGTATAAAAGGTTTTAATTTATCTTATGCATGAAAAAAATTGGTTTGTAAATACTTAAATAATATTCTAGTAAGAAATTCAAACTAAACATAAACAGAATGACTTGAAGTCATTCTAAAGGTTCTATCTACCTTCGACAAGTAGATAACTATCCAGTAGGTGGTAAGCAATTCAACATGTTAAAATAAAATAAACAGAATATCTTGAGTGTATCAACTTATATGAGGTCAAAAGGTGCAAGAGCAGAGAGGGTATCACTTTCCTACCCCGTTTCCTCGAATTTACTTATACAGATTAATAAATCAAGTAGCTCATCTCTTCATGTGACATAATGTCGATAAGAATGATATACCAATTTATGTATCCTTCTCTTAAATTTATTGTAGTTCAATCGCCAATAAGTAAACTAAATTAGTACGATATTTATTGAGATGAAACTTTTTTAAGGATATATACATAAAAAGGCAATCAACAAATATTTATATAGATGATATGTAATTGTTTTTATTCTTTACAGATCTAATCGTTCCTATAATATTTTTAGTTTTAATAACGACTTGGAAGAAGAAAAAAAATAAATAGCATTTAAATATATTTAAGTTAATTATATGTAAATATAATATTGAATTAATACTTTATATAATGAATTAATTTTAATTAATTATATGTAAAGTTTTTGGAATGACTAATGCTTCATTTTTATTCAGATAGGTTTTGAAGAAATTTTCTGATTCAAAATAACTTAAGCCTCGAAGAAAATTACTGGTATTTTATTCAATATTTATATTCATGTAACAGTTTTTATGCATCAAATCATAAAAATCATGTGTTTAAAATACAAATAAAAACGTATAAATCTGAAAACGTGATTTGATAGTTTTAAAATTTTCCACATAATGAAATTCCTTGTATGACTTTCAAAATTACAAAATTTATTTCTATACAGCTTAAACTTTATAATAAGTTGTTAAATACAATATTAAACACAATGATAATGGAAAATATTACTAATTATTAACAAATGTACTTGAAAACATGTTCTTTCTTATAAAAAATTATATTTGATTTTTAAGAAAAAAAAATTCTAATTAGAAATTCGTAAGACTCAAATCATTTTGATCGATGCTTGATTCTATTTTGATAAATAATTTTCACCTGCTTTCGAAAACTCGATAAAGTAACACGACACTTTGGGATAAAGTTAATTAATTTAATCTGGCACTCTTCCAAAGTAAATCAATGCAACGGATACATAGGCGATGGTTTCATTCGAAAGTACAATTTATTCATTAATTAGAGGAAGGAAATTCTTCGAAATTCTGCATTGTGACTTTTCGGAAAACATTTCGGAATTAGTAAAATAGTTTGTCACATGAAATATGTGTGTGCATGGATTTGATTGAGTTGATTCATTTTGATTCTATAAAACAGAATATGTTCTTGCAGCATTTGTACTAAATCAAATTTTTATAATGTCGTAAATTTAAAAAACAATTCCCGCTGAGCGTTTATATTATGAAACAAGAAAATATTTGTAATCTGAAGACTTTTATGTATTTCTCTATAACTCTCCTGGAAATTTTTTTCCAAACTGTCGAAATATGTAACCTTATTATATAAAATAGTTTTTTTTATTTAAATAAGGACAGTTTTTGAAAAAAAAAAGCTGAAAAGATTTTAAGCGTTTGGGAAATTTATAAGTACACAGATAAATCAAAGTAATTAATGTCAAACTCTAACCATTACGAAAACTCTCTATGAAGTTTAATATTTTTGAGATAGTATGTGCTTTAAAATTTTATTCAGGTTCCACTAAATATAAGGTCAAGGAAACCTTTTAGATTTATTAATAACAGTTTACTATTTTAATTCTATCAAAAATTGATTTCTAAGTTTTTAACTATTTATATATCAAAAATTCTATTGAATATATTTTAGGTAACATAATATTGTAGGTATAACATGAACAATAAGCAATTTAAAATTAACATGTTAAAAAATCTAAATATATTGATAAATGTTATTCAAAACAAGCACTATAAGAAATGTAAAAAATTGAAAATTAAGTTTACTGAATACAATAAAAAAGTCTTTGTAAATTAAGAAAATCAAATTTATGGTAAAATAGTGACAATAACAGTGCCGAAAATTCAAATTCCTTTAAAATTTTAGCATCAAAAAAATAATAATAGTATAGTTTTGTTCATGAATAAAATAAAAATAATTACATTTAATAGCTACAGTAAAAGAATAAGTAATTTGAACTAGGATTTAAATGACTTATGCATTACATTTTCATTTTTGATGGAGAATACATATGTTGCTAAAATACTCGTTATATAAATACTTCACTATATTATTTTATTTCTCAGGAAAAAAAACTTTACTATTTAATAAAATGCTATATATATATATATATATATATATATATATATATATATATATATATAAAAGTAAAGTGAAAGAAAAAGAAAATTCAGTATAAATGGAAATAATGTAATTAATATTGTTCCGTACTTTAGAATGGAAAAATGTATTTCTATACCGTAATAACTGATCAAACCATCCCTTTTCATTGAATTATGTTTCGATAAAATATGATAAACGAAAAATCAGCAAATTCTTACGATCAATCGCAGAAGAGAAAAAAAGGTAAGCATTGTAACAATTTTCAATTTCAATGCAAAAAACCAAATACGAATTAACTAAACATCTGAAATATTGAAAAAGCAATTAAAAGTCTAAATAAAAGGATGAAATTTAACTAACCTAAAAATTAAGCATTCTAAAACAAAATGTAAAGTTAAGTATTTACCAATGAAACATCATTATATTAAAATGTAGAAACTTTTTTAAAGACGACAAATCACTGCAAAAAGAAGGAAATTATCTAATCCTGTAAGAATCATAACAAACTATAAAAAAATAAAACCAAAGCTGCTATTAAAAACTGTTAAAAGTATATAAACACTACGGAAATTCATCGTAATACGCGCATACACATTCTACTCCATGAAAGAATTATCTGCCAAAGTAAAAATTATTTATTAATTTAAATGAAAGTGTAGAAGAAAATCGATTGATTTAAAGAAACCAAAAAAAGTTATTTGCTTAAAACCGCTTTAAAAATTATAGAAATTATATTAAAAAATAATATTTAACAAATTTAAAAATTCAAGTATCAACTATTAAATAACATCTCTCAAGAATGAAAAATAAATGAAACAAAAAATTAAAAATGTATCACCCTCTAGATTGAAAAAAGACCTATTTATTCTTTTACATTTAAAAGATATAATGAGACAAAAAAGGAGAAAAATATAGAGCCAAGAAAAAAAATAATAAACAATTTTAAACGGGAAAATAATTATTATTCTCTCTCTCTCTCTCTCCCACACACACACACACACACACATATATATATATATATATATATATATATATATATATATATATATATATATATATATATATATATATATATATATATATATACATAGATTATTTTTCGAAAATTGTTTAGTAAATTAACTAATGTATTATTTCTCAGTAAATCATTATATATTTCTCAAAGTATTTAAACTTAAATTAATATCAACAGAAGGCAAGTTATTAATATGAAAATAATAATTGTCATAAATGTCACTAATATTCACATTATTAACAGTTTTTGTATTAATATTTAAAAATTCGGTTTCATGAAAATTTACATTAGTTATAATAAGATTTAAATATGAAGCGGGAAGAGGATAAATAAAGTAACACCATCTGTATTAGAATTAACTTGAAAAACAATAAGATCATCAATATATTAAAAAAAACTTTAATTATTGTTATCTCTAAATTTATATTCGAGGAAATGTAGATAAATATTAGCTAAGATATTAATAGCTGGACCTCCTTAGGGTATACCTTTTATTTGTTTTTATAGTTTTATCAATATAACTAATATAGTTTTCTTTCATTGTAAGATTAATTAGAAATATAATTTAGTTCTTTTAATTTTTAATTCTTTATAATTAGTCAAAATAAGCTTAATGAAATTTCTAAATCTATGGAATTATGCAAATCTTCATAATCCTTACTATAAATGAATTCTTTTATCTTTTACATAAATAATATTTTATAACTATTTTTAATAATAAATTTCTTATCAAAAATATCAATAGTATTTTGTAAAATATTTCTCGTAATAGTAATGTAAGTATTTGAACCATTAGTCACAGTTCTATATTTAGGAGGAAATCTGTGAAATTTATTGGTAAGAAATAAGTGAACAAATGTTATTAATTTCAAAGTAAAATCTATTTTTATTGAAATATTTAATTTTATTTACTTATTATTCTATACCTCTATTATTAACATTAAAAAAAGCATTATTATTAATTAAATGCTTATTTATCAAATCAACATAATGTTCATCAAAATAATCGCATAATTCCCTGGTACCTAATTTATAACAAATAATTAATCCATCTTATAATTTTAAATAGAACTTCTGAAATTTCTTTTCTTAATGCTATCATTTCTCTTAAAATTCAAGCATTTCAATTCTTCATATGTATAAAATTTATATTCTTTAAAAACTTCTGTAGGGAAATCATACAAAATAGCTAATTTTGTTAAGAAATTATCATTGTCTTCATTAAGTATTTTCTTTAATAATATTATTGTTATTAGAGGGTAATAATTCTAAAACACATTTGTCAATATCTAACTATTGAATCCAACTGTATATATATATATATATATATATATATATATATATATATAAACACCGGTGTTCAAAATTAAGAGAATATGCATATTTTGTAGAATTTCATGAAAAGAATTAAACGAAATGTAAAAATACTGTTTTGTTACAAAGATGCAAATCTCGTATACGTATTATACGTAAGCGTATACATGTATGGGGGCAAAACAAGTCGAAAAACAGAATTTATAAGTACGCGTGCCAAAATCCGTATTTAGTTCCCTAGCACATTTCGCCGAATTTCTTGGTGTTTTTTTGCAGCAATCGCTTAAATTAAATTTCAAACAGTAAAAGTGAGTAACGACCAACGTTTAGAGGATAAAATGAGGTGGCGAATTGTGGGTAGGCTAGAAGCAGGCCAGTCTCAAATCCAGATTTGCAGAGAATTCGATTTAATGCCCAACGTGTCTAACTTATGGAAACAGTTTACGGTTACCGGATTTGTTGAGAGAAAGCCTGGGCAAGAACCTTGACGACTAGAGAAGATTACTATTTGTCCATTACAGAGAGGCGTAACAGGGATGCTACACCTTCTCAGGTCTTTCATAAGTCGTATGCAGCCACAATAACCCGAGTTTCAAGTGTGACTGTTTCCAGAAGACTTCATGAGAGAGGGCTGTTTGCAAGCAGACCTGTTGTTTGCGTCCTACTCAGTTGTAGGAACAGGAGAGTCCGCTTAAAATGATGCAGAGATCTTATAGATTGGAGCTTGAATCAAATGGTGACCGTTCTCTTCACTGATAAGTCCCTGTTCAGCCTGACCAGTGATTTTCACAGTACTTTCATAAGGAGAGAAACAGGGACTCGCTACCTGCCCTCCATTGTCGGAGAAATCGACCATTACGGCAGCGCAGGCTTGAGGATTTGGGCAGGCATCATTTTGGATGGCTGCACACACCTCCATGTCTTTGAAAGAGGCACTGCGACTCTTGAGAGGTATAGGGAAGATATCTAGGAGCCCTATATCCTCCTTTTCAGGGGTCCAATTGGTCCTGATTTCCTTTTGATGGCTGACAACACTAGGTCACGTAGAGCTCAGCTTGTCGACGAATTTCTGGAATGTGAAGATATTCTCCGGATGTATTGGCCAGCCAGATCTCCAGACTTCAATCCTATAGAGCACGACTGAGACGCTCTGGGGAGGTCAATTGTAGTTTGCAACCCCCTTCCGAGAACCATCCAAATCTGAAAACTGCGTTGCTGATTGAGTGAGACCAATTGCCACTGGAACTCATTAACTCCCTTATTTCCAGCATAAAATCACTGTGCGAGGCCTGTATATCTGTAAGAGAGGACCATTCTCCCTATCAACCCATTTTCTTTGTTCTATTTTGCAACTGCTGTTTCATACCTTGCGACTCCAATGAGTGTTACTCGCGATCATGCGTGTGTATTATAACTGTTGAATGGTTATTTATTTATTTTGAATTATATAAACCCTATGTACATACCAAATTTCATTAAAATCTGTCCAGTAGTTCTAGAGATAATCGACCAAATCGGAAATTCTCTTAATTTTGAACACCAGTATATGAATATATATAAATATATATGTATGTATATGTATACAATAGTATTTCCCAGTGAGAGACATACATTGGACCAGACAATATTTTGTCCCTTAAATTGAGGTGTCCCTTCTTTAGAGAGGTTGTAACAAGCTTTAAACAAATGATACATAAATAAATAATATTGTCATAGGTAGTTTTTTGAAGTTAATGAAAAATGGAAATTCTTATTTAAAAAAGGTTTATTTGTTGCAAAAATGTTTTGAAATGAACAATATAGAAATTTTAGAAAAATAATCCATTAAATGGTTTTTGTTTGAAAATTCAAGCATTACAAGCATTTTTTCTAAGACGATATTAAAGTCACTGGTGATTTTAATTCCCTTTACTGTTACCAACAATCATTATGAATTATATCTAATTGGAAGGTGTATTTTAAGGACTCCGAGTAGTTTCTTATATAATTTTTCGTCTGACTCTCTTTCGTTTTCCTCACTGCTTTTCAAACTATTTCTTAAAACTCATATCATCAATTCAATAGAAACTAAATATTTTATGTAGTCATTGGCATCTTCAGTATATAAATTTGCGTCCATTTCTACATAAGATTTGGCAGCTGTTTCAACTAAATTCGCATCCCTATAAAACTCCCAAACTGCTTACAAATTTAATCATGTTGTCTTCATTCCATACTGTTTACGTACAGTAAATATCATTTGTGTATTTTCTTTCCTTCATGGTGTTGCAATTTTAATAGCCAGCAGTATGGATGTGTGTGTATATTTTGACAAAGTGTTAGTAAAGCTACTCTCACACCCTACTTTCCCACTCTCTCATTTTAAAGTAAGGCCTATAATTATATGTCATGTGATCTGTTATTTTATGTCATATGATCTATTACTAAACCCCCTAACTAAAACTCAAAGCAAGAGAAAAGTCTCTCTCTTCTTATCTCTTCTGCTCTTTTGTTCTGGTTTTCAAACGGCAGAGTTGTATCTCCAGCCTTATAGAAATAGTCTCTTTCTCTCTCAACAACAGTAAAATAAACAGCAATTAAATTTGAACTTTCCCTCGACTGGTTTTAAATTAATTAAGCAGTTAATTTAAAAGAAAGGTATTTCATATATATACACTCATGGACAAAAAAATTACCGTACCAAGAAATAATTGCGGGATCGTAACGAAACTTGTCATGAAGGTACATATCGAGGAAATATGCAAATGATTAGAAATGCAGCGTGATTGCGCATTACGTATAGCCGGTAGAGGGCGTTTAACGTCGCTCTCCGTGGAGTATAAAACAGATAACCAAAGCTTGTTTGAGTGTGCTGAATCGTTCACAAAGGAAGAGCTGAGGTAGACATGCCCTTACGCCGTTTTCAAAGACAATATGAGCAGCTGTCGTAGTTTGAGAGGGGGAGAATCATCGGCATGATGTAAGCTAGGTGGTCTGCTAGGCGAGTAGCTCGTCAATTTGGCCGCTCTGATTGTGTTGTGAGGAGGTGTTGGGACCAGTGGATCCGAGAGATGTCATTTACACGAAGTCCAGGCTCAGGACGCCCTCGACAGACCAGTCATTGAGAAAACCACCACATCGTAAGAAATGCACGCGTACAGCCAACTGCTTTATCAGCCTCCATCCAGGCACAGGTAGCACCTTCACTAAGAGCCGCTGTGTCTTCTCGAACCATATGAAGGAGCCTGGCTGAAGAACATTTGGGATCGTAGAGCCCATTACGTGTGCTGCCCTTGACGCCCACTCATCGACGCCTCCTTGGAGAGGTGCCGCGCACGAGGAAACTGGACTGCTGCGGAAGGGAACCAGGCCGTCTTTAACGACGAATCCAGATTCAATCTCAGCAGTGATGACAATCGTGTTCGTGTATGGAGACCCCGTGGTGAACGCCTCAATCCAGCCTTTGCTTTACAGCGACACACTGCTCCCACAGCTGGTATGATGGTATGGGGTGTCATTGCCTACAATACACGGTCACCCTTAGTATTGATCCGTGGCATCATGACAGCCCAGCGGTATGTCCATGACATCCTGCAACCACATGTGTTGCCACTCATGCAACGGCTCCCAGGAGCAATTTTTTCAACAAGACAATTCTCGGCCTCACACGACAAGGGTGTCACAAGACTGCCCCGCACTGTTACTATCCTTCCTTGACCTGCCCGATCTCCAGATTTGTCTCCAATCGAGCAAATCTGGGATCATTTGGGACGGCGAGTTGGGCATACCACGAGTTTTAACGAACTAGAGGCAAGGTTACAGCAAATATGGAATGAAATGTCTCAAGACATCATACAGAACTTGTATGCCTCAATGCCCGATTGTATCGCATCGTACATTCGCGCTACAGGGGGTTCAACAGGATATTAAATCCTCCGTTCTTTTGCCTTTTTCTCTGAAATAAAGGATCCTTTTTCTTTGATTTTCTAATCAGTTACTTATATCAAAGTAGTCATTACGTACGTATGTAAAATTTCGTTTCATTTTGACGACTCCTTTAGGTGCCGTAATTTTTTTGTCCATGAGTATATATATATATATATATATATATATATATATATATATATATATATATATATATATATATATATATATATATATATATATATTAATGACAAAATATTCATGATGCATATATTCTTTCCGTAATAATAAATTATTTTAAAATGAACTTATTAAAATAAATAAATATCCAATGAAAGGATTTGCTCTGTTTATCTTCTTCAGGCAGAGTGGCTGAATTTCATCCTTTTATTTTTGTTTTAATAAGAGACCTCAAGCGAATTAATGTTCTAGCATTTCTGTGCTTATAAAATATATATGTTGAATTCCCAATCACATTAAATACATTGATACTACACTCAAAACTCGGGAAGTTAACAGCTTATTTTTTGAAGCTTATTTTACCAGATTATCAGCCTATGTGAAATCGACGTAAGCACAAAGCAACGCAAAAGCCAATGCATTAAATAAATTTAAGCCCCAAAATATATTAGCAAAGCACTAAATGATGTAATTAAATTGTAATTTTTAGGTTGATACTTATCGCATCCACAAAACTATTCAAACGATGCTTGGGTGGTAAGATCCAATACTCTAATTGAAACCTCAACTTCATGAAAATTTGAAAGGAATTGGTTATGCCGTCAAGTAGAAGAAATTTCTTCATACTTATCTATTTACCATTTTAATGATAGTCATGAGAATTTTGTAATTGTTTTTAAAAAGTTAAGAAAGGAAATTTCCTAACCTAATGTCTATTGTATTTTGTTACAAAGAATAGTATTCTCCAAACTTCAACAACAACGTTTATAATAGGATTTTAGCTCAAAATATTTTACTGATGTTATTTCTGTCTTATTACGTTTAAATTGCATTTGGTCCAAATTTGGAATTCTTGATGATTTACTTAAAATACCAATGACGTACGAATGAAGTATATAGAAGGTAATAAATAATTTATTACATATTATTTTCTCAAAACAATAGATATTTTAGCTCTCGATCCTTTTAATGTATATATGTCAAAAATTTTATAACTATTTTAAATATTAGAAAATTATAAAAATAGGACAGATTCCAATCAAATGAATTTCAACTTGACTTAATATATGGAAGTATTTGTCCTACTTGTTAAAGCCTTTTGGGTGTGAATAATTATCTTCATTTTGCTTGTTAGAATATAGATAAACCGAAATATCTAAATCGGTTTTAAAGTACTGAAAGCAAATTTTACTTTATTTAAAAAAAAATATTAACAATATTTTTACTACTTCATGGAAAGATGTGTTCTAAGCTTTTTTTTTACCAAGTAAACGAAGCAACGAGAGATTTTTAATGGTAGCCATTTTCTCAAATCGTTCTGACCTTTTACAACATATCCTTAGAATATTTTCAAAAAAAAATTTAAAATCTCTTTATATATGAAATTTACAGTGAAGCCATTTAGAAACGAAAATGTTAAAAAAATAATGAATCAAACTCGCGTAATATTCTTCATGTTTTACTTAAATTCGACAAAAATATAAATTTAAAATTCATATTTGATACAAAATTTGAAACAAAAACATATTTTCATAAACTTTGCTTATTTTAAATAATTTAAATCTTTTATCGAAAAGTTCTGCTAATTTGCATTAAACTTTCCTTAACTATTTTAAGTACTAGTGAAGTAGGAAACATTTTCGGAAACATTTTCTAATTACAATAAATCAGAAACTTCACCTATGTTACTATTAATTTAACGATAAGGAATTTTTCAACAGCCTTTAACGAAAGATTGCCATAGCAAATATTTTTAAACTCTGTTGAACGCTATTAATGCCTTCCTGCACATTAACTTACGGAGTATTTTAGTATCCACTTTAAAAGTCTCATTTAATGGTTTAATTTAAACATTTATGAGTGTATTTAATGTTGATGGAATTCATATAAAGACTGCGCACATGTTTCGTTTAGTGAAGCTTTAGAAAGTTTAGATTGAAGGAAAATATTTATCTTCTTTATAATATATTAGTAATAGGGAGTTACGTTATTTAACAGAATATTATGATTTTTACTAAAGTATACATTTGATAAAATAAACTGTACGTGTGTGTACATTTTTATAATACTTTACAATAAATACGTTTCTTTTAACTAAAGAAAGATTCATTACTAAATTCTATTAATGATGTCTTTTGATTGTATTCTCTAAATATATAATAAAGTGTTTAGTAATAATTAGTATTTTAAAATTTCGATAGGTCTATAATTCAGATAACTGAAACATATTAAATAAATATAAGCTTCCTTTCTTTTGTAAATGGACATTATATATTTTTGATAATTTTACAAATAACATTTTATTTCTGAAACATTTTTAAAAATAAATAATTTTTCTAACATGAACGCTTTAAAAGGAACTAAAAGAGCTTAATCAATTGAAAAGAGAAGTTTAAGTAGAATCAAAAAGAAATTTTAATTAAAGCTTTTGGTAGGAACATACTGTAACTCTGTTCTCCTGGGATTATAATAATTGGAAAAGATTATTTCACAATACAAAAACCATCATAATGACGTGTTATAAGCTGTAAAAGAAAAACAATTTAAAAATAAAATCGTATAAAGAAATATAATTTTAATAAGAAATATAATTTCTCTCCCATATTCTCATTCTCATTCTAAGAAACATCCGCAGAAATTGAAAAATAAGCCCAAGTTACAAATATAATACTCTACTTTTTTAATTAATAACTCAATCACTTCACTCTTACTTATTATTCAGCTCTTAGCGGTACTTAGACTTTTAATAACGTTTTTGTCTTTGAACTTCAAACAAGTAAAAGGAACTTAGTTAACAACTTTTTTAGTTTATGTTTTTATCACATAACATCGGTGAGCTTCGCAGTTTACTTTTAGCACGTGCGTTACCTGTGATGAGTTATAGAGATTTCTTTCTCTATAGAGTGTCTTTCGTCTCACTGGGTTGTTGCATAAGCAAGCATCTCATACACTCATTCTTTACAAAACGCCCTATGCAGGAGAGGTATAACATATGTAACAAAATCGATAGAAAATTATTCATTAATGAGTGAATTCCGTACGATACACATTACTGTAAAATATCTATTTAACAACTGAAACACCTATATCAGATAACTGAGTCAACTGTTAAAAAAGTTACAAGGAAGCAAAAATCTTACACTTAAAAATAACTTTAATAAGCATACACAGTACACCATTTGTAATCCGACATTTCATATTTCTGGCGTATCAGTAATCCTGCATTTTTACACGAACAAATAAGCTTCATAAACATTATTTTAAGTCTTTTACTTTAAAAGAATGATATCGGCTTTCATTATAACCAGAACATCTTTTGTACTTAGCTCATTTCGTGTATTTGATGCTTTATTTGCATGTACTGTATTAAATTTTATACAATCATTCCCGAATTTTGCTGTTTAAATGCATTTTTATTAGAGATTTTACAATGATCCGACGTTTTCGGGAATCCGGTGTTACTCTGATTTGATATCTTCCGTATTATCTACAGAGTACAGTATTACGTAAAAATAAAACCACTCTATCAAAAAGTACTTTTTGGCATGAAACATTCAAATAATAATGTGGAATTTTTTTTATTAATTACTTACAAAGCTGTCAAAATAAGTGTTTTAATGTAATATATTATATTTAAAAAATCTTGATGTCAGTTTAAATTTAAACATTAAAATTAAGTAATAAAATAATCATTAAAAATATATGATATAATTAACTTGAATGTAAATTTATGCTTTGAACATTTTAGAAATTTTCTTTTCAACAGGATGTTTTTAGTCCACTGATATTTTCTAAAACATTTCAGGGGAAATTATTACAAATATACGAGAAAATAATGTTTCTTATATATTTATTATCGTTTATATATTTGGTAACCATCATTTTAAGGAAAAAAAACTTTAATATTATTTAAGCAAAACATGAAATTCCAATTTGAATAGATAATTTAAAAGGGTTGGAAAAGTAAGTAATCTAACCTAGGTGGAGAGAATGCTCAAGATCTATTTTTGTAAAATAGTACTTTGACATTTAAGGTACAAATTATGCTGAACTAAATTAAATAAGAGATTTTTATTATACATTTTCACTAGAAATCGCAAGGAGGAGGGAAGAGGAATTGATTATTCTGCTTTGTTTTCAACTTAATTATATTTATGCATGAGTTCTGAATAGAGCTATTCTTCCGTTAAGAATTTAAGAAAATGCATTGAAGGTAAAAATGGCTTAAGTCGTTTTCCAAACGCAATATGCTGTTAACTTAAATTTCAAAAGAATTTGAATTGAAATGAAGCATCAACACACATCTGGACTTCAAAGAAAAACCTACAATATAAAGAGAAGTGTGTGTGTGTGTGTGTGTGTGTGTGTGTGTGTGTGTGTGTAAACTTCGTGTATAGTAGTCAGTGGCAAGTAGTGAGGCAACATTAGAATAAATTTATTTATTATCCACAAATAATTATTTTCAACTGTTAAGAAAAGCGTAATAAAAAATTATTGGGAGGGCTGTGGCTCACACATCTTGACCGTTTTGGAGTTGAAAATGGAATGACAGATATTATCACTGAATACAAGCATTCAGGGATTTCGAAGTAGAGAAAATAATTACAAAACATGAACACCTAATATGACCGTGTGAAGAGCTTAGGTATTATTGCGCACGTTTTAGAGAGAAATAGGGAAACGCGTGCTTCTAAAGGTCCTGGGAAGAATGGAAACTGAATTCCAAAAAAATGCTGAGTTACTGATTTTAAAGTAATTGGGGAGTGAATAATTGAATTAATTAGACTTCGAACGCGACAAAAAGATTGTAAGCCTGCAGAGAGTGAATTTAAAAGAATACTATTGTAGCAGCATAAAATGAATTTAAAAGAATACTATTGTAGCAGCATAAAATGAATTAAAAATACAAAATATTTACAGTTTCTCAAGTTTGTCTTAAATTTTAATATACTTTAAAAAAATAATCGCTAAATTTTTTTACATTAAGAATCAACGAATTTGTCCAAATGATCAAGTTATAAATTACGGCTACTAAATCTCAATAATATTATAATAGAAATTATTATGAAAATAAAGAATTCATATTCTTCATAAGCTGTATTTTGATATTTTAGATAATAATTTATATTTAAATATACTAGTATATACTATTATATTTACATTATACTATATTTTGATAGATACAAATATAGAAGAGAAATGTTGAATGATGGAAGGTGGGTGTCATAATAACTCAATTTTCGTTTTCTTGATTTTAGAATGAGCATTTAAGAGTTTTAATGGATTATTTTAAGAACTAAAATAGAATTATATTTCTGAATTATCTTCTTTGTTATTGAATTTTTTATGTTTTATGCCATCTTATGGAATTTTGGTTTTTGATTTCAGAATTTTAAATTTGCACATTAGTTTATTGTGAAGCAATGTGCTGAAAAGGGAAATTTGGATTCTTCAGAACTAGTTTAAATACGAATTTCCATCCTAATCCAGAAGAAGAACTTTAAATTACTTTATCTCCATTTAATTTTTTTTTTTTTCAATTTTTTTTTTTATCTTAATCTCTATTTTTCTTCTTTTTAAAGATTTTCTCATTTATAATTTATTTTTAATATATCCATAGCAATCAGTGAATTAAATTTTTATTAATAATTATTTTTTAAACAATTTTAATTATGGATTTGATTTCTTTCTTTATTTATATATATATATATATATATATATATATATATATATATATATATATATATATATATACATGTAACGAAATTTTTTAACAAGGTATATTATTTTATCCTTCTGATTTAAATATGATTCAAAAGTAATAAAAATTATTTTGAAACAGATTATTTGGGTATTAACTCAAAAGTTGTAGTTAATAGAATTGGTAGTAATTTATTTGAAAAGGAAAAAAGATATTTTTGCGATGAAAAGACTATTATTTTATTTGCCAGCAATTTAAGCTCAAATATTTTTTGAAATATATTATTTATTTAATTATACTCTACGTAATATTAAATTAGTTATTGTGCCATTGAATTTTCAAAACAATTGAATAAATTTCTTTCAGTCTTGTGTTAAAGTTAATTACCCAATTATTTTTAAAAACTAATTTAAAATATAAAAATTATAAAACAAATTAATTTTTAAAATTATAAAATAGAATAATTGTCTCCATTTGTTGTTGTTTTTCTTCAATTTCTGTTTAATGTTTTAAAAATATGAAACCAAATAGAAATTAAAAAAAAGATGGAGGACTTTGGGCCCGACAAATTTAACGTGCATCAGCCACGACTATACAGCGGGTCTTCAGCAGACAAGTATCGAACCCATGACTGAACGAAAACCTCCTGCCATGAATCCGAAACCATGACCACTGGGCTACCGCGGCCACTTTTTATATTATATTACAGCTAGCTACTTTTGATAATTTAGCTTTCTTTGCATTTAATATTAAATTAGAGTTAATATATTTTTCCTTTTGTTCCTCATTGTTTGCTAATAGGTTCTATTAGGCTCCGCTTTTTGATTTACGAAGCTATTACATATTGCTAAGATTTAATCGTTAAAACGTGTTTAATCAAAGGGCCACTTATGCAGTATTAACTACATACCTCTATTTCCATTTTGCTCATTTTAAGAGAATTTTTTTTTCAATTACCCCTTGCTGTTTTTCTATATATATTGTTCTTGTAATACAGTTTTTCGTATTTCTTTTCTTATTTTTTAATAAGTTTATTTTTAAGCATGAGATTTCATAAATTGTTTTATGTTTCATGATTTTGAATGTGATATTTGTAATTTAATAAATTATCTTAAATTTGATAAAATTGGTTTGTTTGATTAGATTTATTTACATTCCTTTTCTAATTTAAATTTTTGAGTTTATGTCCAGCTTTTTGAAAGTTTCATATTTGAATCTTGATTTTTGAGTTTTGTTTTTTATTAGTTTATTATAAAGTAGTTTACTGAGTGGGAAGGTTGGACGATGAAACTTAATTTAACCACGAATTTCTACTCCATCCAAGAACAGTATTTTAAATAACGTCATATCCTTTATTTTATTTTACAGTCTTTTTTATGATTTTTACTGAGGTTTACAAACGCTTATGTTTTTCAATACCGCAGCTAAGTATTTTATTATTAACTTATATATTTGCTTATAATGCACTTCACTTGTACAGAATTAACAGATCAATTGAAAAGTCCCCGGCCTGACACATAGATGACGCTACTAGAATAAAATCCCTATGTTTTTAGTTAGCCCTAACCCTCAAAAGATGCGTATATAAATTTGACAGCTGTCGGATCATTAGTTTGTGAATTATAGCATTTTGAGTGAAGCAACATTTGTTATTGTGAAAAAAATGGATAAAAAACAATTTCGCGTGTTGATAAAATATTGCTTTTTGAAAGGAAAAAATACAGTTGAAGCAAACTTGATGCCGAGTTTCCGGACACTGCCCCAGGAAAATCAACCATCAAGGATTGGTATGCTAAATTTAGAGTGGTGAAATGAGCATCGAAGACGGTGAACGCAGTGGACGCCCAAAAGAGGTTGTTACCGACGAAAACATTAAAAAAATCCACAAAATGATTTTGAATGACCATAAATTGAAATTGAATGAAATAGCAGACACTCTAATGATATCAACTAAACGTGTACATCATATCATTCACGAATATTTGGGTATGAGAAAGCTCTGTGCAAAGTGGGTGCCGCGCGAGCTCACTTTTGACCCAAAACAACGACGAGTTGATGATTCGGAGCAGTGTTTAAAGATGATCAAGCGTAATAAACCCGAGTTTTTGCGTCGATATGTGACAATGGATGATACATGGCTCCATCATTTCACTCCGAAGTCCAATCGACAGTCATCCGAGTGGACTGCACACGATGAACCCGCTGCAAAACGTGGGAAAACGCAACAGTCGGCTGGCTAGGTTATGGCGTCTGTATTTTGGGATGCGCATGGAATAATTTTCATTGACTACCTTGAAAAAGGAAGGACCATCAACAGCGACTATTACATAGCGTTATTGGACCGTTTGAAGGACGAAATCGCCGAAAAACGGCCGCATTTGAAGAAAAAGAAAGTACTGCTTCACCAAGACAATGCACCGTGTCACAAGTCAGTGAAAACGATGGCAAAAATCCATGAAATGGGCTTCGAATTGCTTCCTCATCCACCGTATTCTCCAGATCTGGTCCCCAGCGACTATTTCCTGTTCTCAGATCTCAAAAGAATGCTCGCTGGGAAGAAATTTTCGTTGAATGAAGAGGTGATCGCCGAAACTGAGACCTATTTTGAAGCAAAGGACAAATCGTACTACAAAAATGGTATCGAAAAGTTGGAGAGTCGCTATAATCAGTGTATCACCCTTGAAGGAAATAACGTTGAATAAAAAAAAACTAATTTTGCCAAAAAAATGTGTTTTACTTTTGTAGGCCGGGGACTTTTCAATTGACCTGTTATAATGCAATAATCTTACAATATTTAATTTCATTTCAATTGTAATGTGAAAAACAATTGTACTATTAGAACTTAAACCTTATCTTCATCCATTTTCAATATGTTTCAGAATTTTGAATGAGCTAATTCTACTGTAAGGAAATGCTTCGAAAATATCTTCAGTAAGCGATATTTATTGTTTGGTTAAGATTTCAAATAACTTTATTTGTCGTAATTCCTCCTTTTAGGAACATTCATCATCGCATAGACTGTTTAATTAGGAATTTAAATTTTGTCTATTTTGAATATATGTAATATTTAATCTTTGCCAGATCAAAAATTGCTATGCATACTTAAATAAAAATTTTACATCCTCGGATTTCAGTATATAAATAATTCTTAACATTGATATTTTAAAACGAAAAGGAAATTCTAGAAACAAAAATGTATTGAATTCTTAATCTACCTTAAATATAACGAAACTGATTAAAAATGGCAGGAAAGATTTATAGACGAAATCACTTAAATTATAACTTCATAATGATTGTTTTCAACACTTTTATTTCATCAACCTGACTTTCTACTCCATTGAATGAAAAAAATATGTTCGAGGGTAAAATAGAAGTTTTTAAAAATATGTATAATTTTTGCAATCATTTAAATTAGCAACACTTGTGTCATCATAATTAAAAATTGTGTTTTACAAAAATGGGCTGTATTTTTTCTTGGTAAACATTTATCATGTTATCATTAGCAAATTTTCTACCTTTACTTAAAAAAACTATCACATCCATTTACCTCGTTAGTTATAATGTATGTATTTTCAGGATTTCCATTATTTTAAAACCAATTTTGTGACTTATAATACTGTATGTTACATAAAAAATATAATATAACTTCTTTATAGTTATTCGAGTTTTTTAGAAATTTGTTAGTTGTTATAAAAAGTTTTTAAAAAATTCAATCTAAATTTATCTCATTCAGTTTAAGAATATCACAATTAAGATAAATTATTTTGAGGTCAACTCACTAAGCATGGTTAAAAACTTATATGGATCCATGATTACCCTACAATCTTAAGAATGAAATTAATATTTACATTTATCTATTTTGCTACATTCCTTGAATCTTATTAGGCTGTAATCTGTCCTTAACTACTTATTAAAATTTATGTGTGGTTGATATAACATCAGTAATTTTTATCAATTAACGATATGAAATTATAACTTCATATGAACACAAGTTATGAAAGAGTAAGTTGAAACATATATTTTTATTAAAGTACATTTAAATACGCGTTTATTAAAGTATGTGCTATGTACGTGCATTATTCTGATAATTTTATAATTACAATGATATATTCGAATAATCTTATTTGTTCAATTCTGGTTTAAGTAATAATTAATCAATAATTGATCTATATTTTTAAGGTGTTTTCACCCTATATTATAGGAAATTTTTTAAAAAAAACTCTACAACAATTTCATCTTTTTTTAAACCAAAGAATAATGTAATGTGTTTTAAAAAGAAGAGCAAAATTTTATAATTACAAAAATATGACAAATTAGTTGTTATATGTTTTATCCTTTGGATCTTTACAGTATAGAGAGTAGTGCGAGAAAGTTTTGTTTTTTAAAATTATTATTTTATAATCTTACGAACTAAAATAATTTTATACCAAAAAGGCAATTCTCTTTTAAATTAATTTGGTATAACTTTTTTAATTTAAAATTTTCTTGTTTATTTTTCAGCTAGTATATATTTTGCTAAATTAATTTAAATTTAAATTAATCTCTTCATTTACAATATTTAAAAAAAACATAATACTGAATGCTGAATTATTGAAATTCTGGGAATTCCAATGCATCTTTAATACTACATCATTTATAGAATAAAATCACTGGGGAAACTTAAATAAAAATGTAATAATAATACACTATAAATAAAGAAAATTTTATTTTTCCGAAAGTAGCTGAAAACATTTTGCAGTCTTAAATGAACATGTCATGAAAACCAAAACACATTACATCCATAAATAGAGGACTATAAATCCGAGTTGTTATGAAACCTCAAAAGATATTTGTTTCAAAAAATTTTAATTTCAATAATACACTTTATGATGCACCGAATTAAATTCATTAGTATGATAATTCCTTTCAAAAATTTCAACAAACGCTCTTTAAGAAGCATACCCTAATTTTTACGGTGTATGCTATGATTTTAGAACAATCATATGAATTTGTTGAAATACAAAAAAATATCAAATAGGTCATTTAAAATTACTTTAAAAATTTCACAAGCGTAAAAAAATGTTTCATTACTGTCAATTACTTTCGAAGGTATGATTCCAAAACTAAAAACTTAAATCAAATTTTTTTATCTCTTATACACTTATCAAATAATAAATAATTGAAAACAGGTATGCTTTAAAAAATTTAAAAATACATTTTTTTCAATATGTGATTCATTTAAAATTCTCAATCTCCTTTTTAATGCAAATACAATTTAAATTCATTTTAATCCCTTATTTCATAATTATTGCTTTTAATTTCTTCGTGTGATTAACTTATACCTCTTTAAATCCAACTGACTTCTTGTGTGGGTGGTTGTTACTATAAATAGCAATAGCTCACTAGCGGCAAATAGCGAGCGCTTTTATTCGATGTGTGAGAGGATGTTACTGAGTAAATAAAAGAGCTTTTTTATTACCTTTCTATCGTTCGCCATTTTTGTATTACAACTGCTACAATAATATGCGACATTTTCAGGTTACTTCAGACCCTTTTTTAATCTTAACAATACATGTGCCCGGATATATTATGTAGTTTTCGAAATTACTTTGGATCAAACCCTTATTGAACAAATGTACGAGTAATAAAAAGAGACTGTCTTCAAATGTTGAAATCCGACACATTTTATTCATAATTGAAACATTAAATATTGTTCTTTTCCCAATTCTGACTAAACAAATTAATTGACTAAAGGATTAAAATAATACATGAATTGAATAATACAAACGAACTAAAAGCTATCTACATATTCAGTGGAAGATGACTATTTAAATTGCTTTTTGTCAAGATTTTAATTAACAATTAACTTTAAATTTGAAGTCTTTATAGTCTTCCTAATGGTACTTATTTTTTATTTATTCATTTAACAAAACTCAGGTATCAATACTTAAAATTCAGTGAAAAATAAATCATGGTAAATTTATAAAAAAAATAGTATATTGAATATTTTGTATTAAAGTTATGCAAACTGATTATCGAATGTTAAATTCTATGTTAATGAAGATTTTCTTCAAGAATATGTTCAAAAATTCCTCATTTTTATTTTTATTATTTTTTAAAAAATTTCTTGAACATTCTCTTAGAATTTGATACATATATTCGGGGTACGTTTAATTACATCTTCAACACAAACAACTATCTGTAATTATCTATAATTTGATATGTGAACAAAGTTATAATATAAAAAAAGTTTCTTAACTGCATTATTTATAATATTACGTAGTATTCCATAATACACTGTTGTATTATCCTTAAATAAATGGTTAACTCTACTGAGCTACTAGCTCATCTATAACTGTGTTTGCTGGGCAGAAAATATTATATATATATATATATATATATATATATATATATATATATATAATTTCAGGAGAAAACAAATAAGAAATTAAATTCAGAGAAGATATAGTAATTCTAAGCTATCTCAGATTTGGGATTGAGAAACTTTTGTTTATGTTAGTATTACGGATCCACAGTCCCTCACACTTCAGAGAATTACAATATAACTAAATGATGTTCTACTAAAATAAGCAGAAATCCGAAACCAAAACAAAAATTCTACTTAAGAAAAAAGGGAAAGAAACAAAGGAAATAAATTCATTTGAACCGATGTGAATTAGCACATCCATTAAAATCAAACTATACTAATTTATACACATTTTTAAATAACTTTAACTGAAAGAGAGTTAAAGAACTTTTACCACATCAGAAAAAATGATGTAGTCAAGCCATTCTTCCAATATGTCGTAATGTACTTATTACCAAAATGCTTTTACCCCAAAACAATTTGACTGATTGATAGATTTTGGAAAACAAAAGTTATTTACTTAAATTTACTTTTCCCACCAATTTTAAATATGATTTTTAAAAGTATTTATACAAAGAAGAAAATGATAAATAACTTTAAAAATATTTTTCATTATAATTATAAGGATATTTAGCATTCATGCAATTTATGAATAACTTCTTATAGTTACTATTTTTGTATAGAACAATTTATTAAATTGTTATTTCTAATAATGTAAATAAATATAATATTTCTTAGAATTAAAATATGTAAGCAGTTACACCAGAATAATACCTTATTAATAGGAAATTTAAAGATGTGTCTTTTGTCATACATATTACAGTAATTTTACTATTTATAATTTTCAATTGCATGTCCAAAAACTTTGTTTCATATTTACTTTTACTCGTATTAGTTTGAATTAGATTGAAATATGTTTGATAAAAAGTTCAGTTAAGTTTATCTTCAAAAAGCTTGTTGTAATTCAATGCAAGTAGATCATTTAAACAAATAATAAAATCATATCTGTCAATGTAATTAAGTTTATAAAAATATAAATAAATGTTCGCTAAACTATAACTCGCTGATCCTCCAAGTGAATATATATATCAACACCTAAATTTACAAAAATCTGATTATTAATGTTTTTAAGACGTGTAAGGTATGAGAGGGTAATACTGCCACTCTTGGTGATTTCAGTCTTTAAAGTTAACCTTAAGATACCTCTACTACTTTGATAAGGTTAAGAAGAAGCAAAAGCAAAGCTCAGAGTGGGATTTTTCGAATAATAATTCCAAAGGATAATATCCGTGTTTGTATGGCTTCAAAGAACAGTCATAATTATTTGATCTAGTACGATTGCCTATTTTGGGTGTTAATTTAAGTTTTAAAGAAACATAATGCATTGTTGATTCTGTTAGGTTTTTAAATGTTTTTCAGTAATGCATGATGAATTTTCACAAATCACTTATGGTTCATACTTGAATCACAGTATTTTCGGAAATCTATAGCTATGGGTAATACAACCACGAATGACTGATACTGAATTTAAAAAGATAATAAATTTTCAGATTTACTTCTAATTTTTTTCCTGTCCAAATCTTTTTGAAGTACTTCTTTTTACTGAGTATTTAAATTATGATACTTTCATTGTTATGCAAATAAACATGAATTTTCATTTTTATTACAATCTGCAAAACATTTTCATGCAAGTTTACTTATTTCCATTACTTTATTCACTAATTTTTTAATTATTTTTTTCAATAAATATTAAATTACAGCTCTCTTATTTTTTATACATATTTATCAACTCTTTTCCTATTTTGTGCAAGGATCCATTGGTGGAATTCCTAGCAAACGCAAAAGGAGAAGGTGTGGCTTAAGCTGCTTAATCTTGCAATTCAGTCCTATGCCTACTTATTGGCAGGGTATATCGAATTTTTATTTGAATATTTAATTAAAAATCTCTTTCATACAATACATTGATTTGAATTGGGCTTATTGAAAATTCGCATAAGTTTTGTATTACATTTATTTTTGTATACAGTTGAACTTCGCTATAGTGAGTCCAGAATATAGTGAACTCAAGGCTAGTAAATTTTCTCACTGTCCAGTTGAACTCTTATTTAATTAAAATTATTTCAAGTAATTGTAGTAAACTCTTGAGGAAACGAAAATCACTTATAGTGAACCGCTTATATGAATTTCCCTTCTACAGACGTTTTACAGTTTCCGAAGATAACTATACAATAGAAATAAATATCCCAAAAAACAGCATTTCTTAACTTTCGTCTCAAATCCTTCTCTTACATTTTCCCCGAGGTATCAAGGAATCAACTACTAGTCCTCTATATGATAAACGGTATTCGTTTTTCACTACTCTCTCATTCTTATCATCGTTTTTTGAAATCTTCTGTGATACTCTACACGGACCATCTACTCTTCAAACCACCCCATGAAAAATAAGAATGATATCGAAACGGATCATAGAAGTGTCGTCTAAGATTATCTTCCTTTATTTACAACTGCTGTGTTCATATCCATATGAAAACTTCGCATTGAACAAACACAATTTACTATCTCAGCAGTATCCCCAAAATACCTGGAGAAATGAAGAATCCCGTATAGAGGAAATTATTTTCACTTGAAAATAAATTAAAAATAATCAAACGTATTGAAAATAATATGAGGAAAAGTAATGCGAATTTTCCTTGTAAAAAAAGTACAGTTTACATTTGAAAAACCGCAGTGGGATAATATATATATATATATATATATATATATTCTATGCTAACTCCAGGAAAATTTTTCAATTACATGTATATACTTCTTTTCTACATTATGTTTTTTTTTCAGTTGCTATATAATAATGATTCAGAAAGTATGAAATTTTTAATTTTTTCGCAATGACATCTTTAAGAATTTTCGTCTTTTGAAAAAATCACTTACAAGGATCATTAATGTATTCATCATTAAATTAATGGATGTGGAATTTGTCCTTCCTTTTTGCAGCTTAACTTTAACTTTAGTCTTTTACTTTTATAATTTTTTTACTGTTTATTTTCTTTTCTTTTCTTTTACTAGAAACTTGTTCAAAGTCATTTTTCAAACTTCCTTTACGTGGTTGCCAATAAAAGTGCCATCGCAAATGTTATAAAGTAGGAAGCAAGCTTGGAACAGTTTTTCATAGATATAATTTCATGCATGTGTGAAATGCATAAATAAATATGTTTATTACACAACATTCCTTTAAAATATAGAACATTACATATATATAAATATATATGAGATTTTTTCAGTGTCCTAAAATATTCCTGGTTTAGATTTAACCTTGAAAACAAGGTTAACAACCAAAATTTTGACTCAAAAGCAGAATGAGCTCCTCATGAGTTAATATTGGTGCTTGATGAAATAACAAGAGGAATTCCTGAGTTACATCCTCACTTCTGCACCAAGCTGGTGGATAATTCAATTAGTAAGAAAATCATGTCAAAAGTTATTCAATTAGGTAAAGAAGTTTCCCTCGTAGCT
>BMAW01105645.1:260151-278724 GCA_019974015.1 Nephila pilipes
CGCAGGCGGCCGAATTTTTCGACGAAGGAATTTCCAAGCTCGTACATCGCTACGATAAATGCCTTAATTTGAATGGTGACTATGTAGAAAAGTAGTATTTGAGTGTGGCTTTCATCTGTATATAATAAAATTTGTTTCCTATAATTTGTTTATTTTTTATTCCAAAACGTAATATACTTTCTGGATAGCCCTCGTAAAAGAAAATGTATGCACTCTTTCAAAAACAGGGTGAATTCCACAGAAAAGTCTAAATTTCAAATAATAATTTTTCTAAAACTGAAAATGAAAACATAACCGAGGTTTCTTACTGCGTGAGTCACCGCATTGCGCTTAATGGTGAAGCTCATTGAATTGGAGAAAAACTTATTAAGTCACGTGCAAAAGATATAGTATCACGTGTCATTAACAAAGACTGCCAAAAAATAAATACAGTATAATTATCGAATAATACTGTTTCACGACGCATCAAAGATCTTCCCACTGCCATTGAGAAAGAGCTAATTTATCGACCTATGCTTTGCCGTGAGTATGCATTGCAAATAGATGAAATTATACATGTTAAAAGTCTAGTTGTACTTCTAGTACTTGTTTTTTATACATTTGATAAAAATGTTGAACATTTACTCAGGAGTGCGTATTTCGCATTCACATGAACATAAATTACAGGAAAAGATTTATTCAATTATAATAAAGATTATATTATAAAACACGATATCGATTGAAGGAAGTTTATTGATATCTGCACAGTTAGTGCTAAAGGCATGATAGGAAAAATAAAGTTGTAATACATTAACTGCAAGTAACTATAAGACCCTCCAGCAGTCATTGTATTTTGCATGGACACGCTCCAGTAACAAAAACAATATATATGGATTTAAAAATATGTTATAGATGAAGCAGTAAATATTTTAAACTGTGTAAAATTTCAACCGCTTCAATCCAGATTGTTTAAAATTTTGTGAAATGGGTTGCACTTTTAGTATACAGAAATTAGATGGTTATTTTGAGTGAAAGCACCATTGAGGCTTTGTGAACTTCGTAGCGCGTTATTAGTTTTCTTCATTGATCAAAATAATTCAGGGCAAAGTTTTACAGAATCTTTAAGAAATTCATTATGGTTGATTAAACTTGCGTATCTGGCAAATATTTTTACAAAGTGCAACGATTGTAACTTATTATTCCAAGAAAAGAGAGTTACAATTTTTAATATCATAGATAAAAAATACATCTTTTGAGAGAAAAAAATGAAGTTTTGAATTTCTTCAGTTGAGCAGAATAATTTTAATTCCTTTCTCGCCTTATATGGATGTTTGACTGAACATAATTTTAAAATAGACGAAAAAGTTTCTGTAGTATTTTTAGAAAACTTACATAGCTTATAGAAAAAAAAATTCTGTAATATTTTCCGAAGTTTAATGAGGATAATTTCTGGATTTAAAATCCATTTTCAGCAACAGTTAAGCTTTAGTAAAAGTGACGATGAATATTTAACTCTAAATGACTTTGATTTAAAGCAGGAACATAAATCCATTATGTAATTTTTTTGCTAATTTATCAGAGGAATATCCAAGTTAAATCGAAACAATATTTTATTGTTTCTTACTTCAGTTTACCACAACATATTTATGTGTAGCAAAATTTTCTTATTATGAATAATAAACTCAAAATGCAGAAATAGCTTGAGAGACGCCATACTAGGTATTAGAATTTAAATTTTTACGATACCTGATATCGAGAAGATTTGCAATTTAAAGACTCAACATCATTCAAGCCATTATAAAATTTTCTCCATTTTGTTGCCACGTATTATGGTTTAAAATGCAAATGATCACTATACACAGTGGGGCTATAATTAAAGTGACTCTATTTAGACCCTTGTAGAACCCGTTCTGCCAATCGGATTTTGATAAAACCTTATATACGCTATATGAACCATGGGGGAAAGATTTCTTCTATATAAATAGTTCAAATTTTGACCACCTGATGGCGCTTTTCAAAAATTGCTTATGAAAATTAATCAAACATATAAAGATACTTACGTCAAAGCTATGACATCATTCTGCGTGCCTTTACCATTGTTAATCATGCCTTTATAGAAGAAAGATCGAACTTAAATGGTAAAATTGTTTTATCAGAACCCCAGCAATAGCTTAGTTGTACTGCGTTAATAACGTCGTTTAAAGGGATTACGAAAAGGACTCATGTATATGAATGATTTGAAGAAGATGATTATGAAATTTGAAGAGACTGGAGACTTGGGTGTACTACCAGGAAGAGGGCGGGAACCGGTTGTGAATGAAACTGTCATAGGAGTCACTACTGCTGTGATTGAAAAAGTCTCCAGTTCCAGTTATTCTTCAGCAAATACTAAATCGGTGTCACGAGAGTTAGCTATTTTATGTTCGATAGTACAAAAAAATCCTGCGATCCATTTTAAAATGGTATGCGTATAAGATCCACGTATTGCAAATGCTGCAACCTCAAAACCACCAAACATGCTCTGATTTTTCTTGCCGATTTTTAGCGAGAATAGAAGTTGATGGCGTGTAGCATTGGAAAATTCCATGCTCAGATGAAGCGCACTTTTCTTTAGATGGAGCTGTGTATAATCAAACTTGCCGCGTGTGGGGTGCTTCACATCTTAGTGCCCTGCACCAACAACCACTGTATTCTGATTACGTGACTGCACGATGTGGATTTACAGCTAATTTTATCCTCAGATTATTTTTCTCCTCAAGATCCTAAAACGTGCTTTGTCATAAGTGTACCGTACAGCGAACTCCTTCAACAACAGGTCATTCCTGTTTTACAGGAAAGGCAATGTTTGTAGACCGTTGTCTTCATGCAAGATGGAGCAATTCACCACATTGGTTGCCAAGTCAAAGAACTGCTTCGAGTTAACTTTGGCGAGAATCATGTAATATTCAGAGCTTTTTCGAATGCTTGGCCTCCTCGTTCACCCAATTTAAATCCTTTTTTGATTTCTGGTTGTAGGGATTCTTAAAAGACCCTGTTTAAGGAGGAGGAAGGAGGACTTTACTGAGTTGAAAGCCAGCATTATACGCCCTGTTGCTGGAATCTCTCGTGAGTTTCTTCGCTCTACCATTGAACATGCTATAATGCGCTTTCAACATGTATTTGATGTCAATGGAGCATGCGTTGAGCCCATTATGTAATTGAATAAATTTTAATAATTATGACAGATTTTTTTTGTCCTCCTTTTGACGCCATCATTCCCCCTGGTGGTCAAAATTTGAACTATTTTTATTGAAGAAATCGCTCCCCAGGGTCCATATAACGAATATACTCTAGTTTTATCAAAATGTTTAAGTAGAACTGGTTCTAGAGGGGCCTCAATAGGATCACTTTAATTATAACCACCTTGTACGTAAGAAATAAATAATTTAATTTTTAATATCTCTTAAAATTTTATTATGGTTCTTATAATATGAGATGTGACTTAAAATTTAAATAATTGCTAAATATAATGAGTTTTTTTTTTTTCTCATTTTTGAATTTTTTTGTTGTTGTTTATGTGTTATTACCTACCTTTCAAAGTAAACGAGGTGTTTCGTCAAAATTCTAGGATTTGCAAAACATTTCATCAGAGAAAAACTTTCGGAATCCCTGTTATAATAGAACAGATCGTTAAAATAAGTTACATTTAATAACTTTCAAAAACATTGCATTCCTAAAAAAGGGTGAAGAGCTCGAAAGGAATATAATCACACAGAAAATTTTCACATTCAAAAACCTATGACATTTAAGAACATTAAATTTTCTATAGTTTTTTTTCTTCTTAAATACTGTACATTAAAAAAAAACATACATGAACAAAACTTATGTAAATTTATCTCATATCTCTAATGAATTTATTCATGTAATTTTTCGTATGCAGAAGTCAATTTGAAATTTGTTTTAGGAAACTCTCTTTGATATTATAAGATGCAGTTTTCGATTGAAATTCAACATTGTTTGTATTGAGTTATATTCTCAACCTACAAAAACCGTTAATATACTCAAAAAGTAAGGCAAGGTAATATTATTGATCAGCAGCTGAAAGTTGCTGAGTTTTTGCTTTTTTTCCCCTGCAAACTCAAGAGCATTAGCCATCATCATACGAAAAAAGAGGCATTAACGCCTGATAAGCACATCAGGTATCAGCGGATGTAATAAATACGTGAGATGATGCTGTGTTCTTTTGATTAACTTTTTCCCCATGGGACAGTGAAGATATTCCTGTCACTAATTTATAAGCTATAATATTAAAACTCTACTTTTTACCACTTGTAAAAGCCATTTAATTTTTTACGAGAAGAAATAGCGTATGACATTTTATTTTTGTTTGCCACTAGTTTAATCTGACTTTTAAACACTTTAGATAATGATTAATTTTATCGTTTGAATATTAAATTTAATGCATCATCTTTAAAAAAAATTCAAGCACGACATTGTTTATATTTTTAAAAAATTTAATCTTCCGAGAAAATAAACTCAAACCAATAAATGTTAAAGATAAAAAGTTTAAATGAATATTAAAGTCAGCAACAAATAATTTACGTGCATCAAACAAGAAAAATGTGCTTCAAAAATTCATCTTACAATTTAAAGGATTATCATTAATCTCATTAAAAATATAATTCTATGCAAAATTATTACTGGATGCGTGTCACGAGCAAGTTTCAGTCCATCAGTGCCAAAGACAAAATAAGAATTATAAATGGAAAAAGTAATTATTTTATCTTCTGATTATATTACCTTCGATTTTTTTCCCCATTTTTTGGACAATGAAAAGTGTAAAAATACAGTACTTTTAATTAGTACTTATAAGTGAGAAACATTTGATTTTCTTTTGTGTAATAATTTGAACATTTAATGAAGTTCATGTAACATAAAAATTTTTAATACATTTTTCAACATTAAAGTAAAGCATTTGAATTTTGTTATAAAATGTAATTCTAATTCGGTAATTGTATAGTAAAATATATCATGTGAAACTGCCTACAAATACGACTACTTCAATACTGAAACTAATAATTAATATTATTAAGTGAATATTAGTGCCAAAATTATCATGAAAATTTTGTTAAATTAATTGTAATAAATATTGGTAACAAATAGGAGCTTCCCTAATATATAAAAAAATATGTTCCCATTCACACATGCTACTAATCTCTGTTTCATATATAATTGTTAATAAAATTTTCACAATTTATATGTACATATTTTGTGCGAGTAAGAATTTCTATTACGCTTACGCTTGAAAAATCAATATCTTGAAAATATAAAGTAAAAACTAAATTCAAATTTTCATTCTCTCCTCAAATATTTATTAAGAATGATTTTAATATAGCTTCTTAAAATTCGAATAAATTTATTTAGTTTACTTGAATTCAGGAAATAAAATATTACAATAATCTGATTCTCTCTTTGTGACCAAAAATTCATATTTCAACACAATGCGAGAGACTGCCGTATATTTATCTTAGTCTTTTATTACATTATTTTAAGGCTTAAGGGATATTACTTTTGTTCATTAATTCTAATGTTATTGAAGATAACTTTAATAATATTTTATTCAAATATTCAAAGCTTTAGGTAACGTGTAACGTGAAATACGGTTATTTTGTTTTACAAAAGTTGTTTCCTAAGTATGACCTTAAGATTATATGTACAAACATTTGTGGAGAGAAACCCGTCCGTAGTGTAGTATCATCTTCTAGTAATAGCTTCCTTTCCACTCCGGGATAACTCATAAAATATGGATAAATGTATAGATAAAAATGAATGCTTCCATCGTAAAGGAAATATGAGAGAGTGTTTCTATGTTATATTTAGGGTAGAATATTATAGCCGTCTTTGAAGTTATGAAAATAAAGATAAAGTTTAAATACGGGTAAGAATTTTAAGGTACGAAATAAGTTCATTAAACGTGATAATGAATCCTCTAGTGTCAAAAACTTTTCTTTTACAAAATGTTTAAAGTAATTGAAGAGTTATATTTCCAAGCTTATTTTAAGAATTTATAAATATGTGTGATAGAGAGAGAGAAAATGGTATTAATTTTCTAGAAAAATTCCATCCCGACTATTTTTATAAGCTTTTTAAAAGTCATAATTGTATAATGGAAAACTAATATTCCGGTCTACTTAAGGAATTTATTTTCGTTATTTCGACTTTAAGTAACTTTTTGTTGAATTAACATTAAAATTTACTAAACAGAAAACTAGATTTAAGAGTATAAGGTATTTTAATTAACGCAATTTATTTGATAAAATTTAATTCTTGAGCATTTTCTTATTTATCATTTTAAAATAAATCTTTTTTTTCCTTTCTGTAATGAAATATATTGTAAGTTATTCGCTCTTGTTATCCTCAAATTTTGACACGAAACACACAAAATCTGCAAAATAATTAGTTTGTTTGATGCAATACCTTTCCAGATTAACTTTTGGAGTCAATTACAGAAACAGTCTGACGGTAAATGAAATCCCTGAGTTTAATCCTTTGTTAGAAACACCCAGATAAAATACTCCAGGCAATTACCTATTGCTTAGGTTAAGCCCATATTTCTGTAAACCAATATCTTTTTAATTAACCGAAAAGTTATTTAAGTTTGAAAATTGTTGCCTTAATTAAGAGGAATCCAACCTCCCCTAAGGCAAGCAGAAGTAAGTATTATTGTAAAACTTCATAGAAACGTACAGCGACATGAGAATTTGATACTAATTGGGAATTAAAAGAACAAATTACGTAAGATAAATAAAATAACCATTGAATCTTTTCCAGTCTGTTTCCTGTGATAAAATTTTGATTTATTATGTAAATCAGTTTCCTTTATTTTTATCCGAATAATCTCAAAATAGTAATAAATAATAGTCTAAAGGAAACTAAATTTTGATTTTAATGAGCAAATTAATTTAATACCCGCATCCTATTTCCATCGATATATTTCTGGTTTCTTACCTCGAAATTAGCCTGAATCCTATTTTTTTTTCTTAAATTCTGCCCTAAAGTTTATTAGTTATTGGGTTAGGGGGGAGTAAAAATAGTTCCCCTGAATGTGTTAAATTGCATATCTCAGATATATGACAATAAAGAATTGTTACTCGATATTTTTCAAAGCTTTTTTGCACCAAACGATGGATTTTTTTTCTTTCAACTTTTATAAAAATACATAAAAAAATTTAATAAGTAATATTGTTATGAAAAAATTCAATTATTAAATACATTTATGGTAAAAGTGCATATTTAGATTCCTCATGTCATAAAATACTTAAATCTATAATTTTCTGCAATTCCGTGTCAATAGTTCAGGAAATATTCTGTGTCAAAGTGACGATCAAAAATCTGAGTTTTAAGAGGACATGTACTATTTTTTAATTTTTAATTATCTGTCCATTTATCCCACATTGTCGAAATACGGGAAATACGTTGTGATTCCAGTGCGTGAAGTTATCTTTTGTAAGGCCCAATAACAGTTTTTTCGGTTTATATCTGGAGCTATATAATGATTGGATTGGAGAAAAATTAGGAGCGGTAGCTAATTAAGTTTAATATTACTGAGTTTTTCAACTATTAAGCTATGGTTCTGCCAAAAGAAATCAAAAATTTTTAGTAATAAATTCTATTTTAATTGAGTAAATCAATCCAATAATTTTTATAAAAAAGCTAATCTTCAGCTTAACAGTGACACCAATTTTACTCAGTTGTAACAAAAATGGCGGTAGTTATTAAGAATATTTCATTTTTATTGACGACTTTTCTTTATTAATGTAAACTGTTATATTATTTTGTAACTCTTTAAATAGCAATTTTAGAATTATGTTGTTTCATAATCAGTTATGTAATTTAAAATCATTTATTAGTTTATATTTTGTATTAAAAATTCAAATACTTGCATTTTGATTAAAAACATATAATTCAGATTTAGGTTTATAAAACTAGATTAAATATTTATTTTTCTGTTGAGAAATGAAACAAATTTATTGAATAAAAATTTCATATATATGTATCAAAATTAGGGTATATGGTCTTAAGGTCACTTATAGGCTTCTGAGCGAATTTTGTAAAACATGTCCTTCATTTTAATAAAACACTACTTATCAAAAATTAAGTATCCGAAAGATTGTGACTTTGAAATTTAGATTTATTGAAATTTTTAATGAATTTTTTTTAAAACATTTCTCAAAATTGAGTTTCAAAATCAGGCACAAAATAAAAGAATGTGTTAATTTTTTGTTTTGAAAATTCGCGAAATGAAACACATATAAAATGATAGTTATCTGAGTTCAGTGCATGATCAACTTCAATTTGAGGTGTAAATACCAATTCAATATGATTAAAGTATTACAGACACAATGGCGATATTTCATGCTCAAACTAAATGGCAATTTTTAATTCAAATGGCTGCATATCCTGTTGATTTGTCAAGACAATTCGAAGACACTGAAACGTTTCAGAAGTGGATTAAGTGCAACATACTTGCCACTCCAACATGCAACACAGTATCTTATCTCTACCAACCGAGATTTTTGTGATCTAGCATTACTATATTATTGAATGAAGAAGTCGCCTACTGCACGCGTGTAGAAAGAATAATTGGATCAAGAATGTATTTGTATAACTAAGCATTAACGATGTTTCTCTTGGTGATAAGAGTGCAACCAACTGAATAGATACCTATCCACACACATACATTGAATCATCCAAAAATAAATCTTTCATGAATAGACATGAATAACAATGAATTTTAGGCTACCACAGGATCAGGAATCTTCTTGGGTCACTTTGCAAAAAAACTCTGGACTCATTGGGAAAAAGTACAGACTGACATTGACTTATTCTCCAGTTATTTTCTAGCCCATTTAAACCTTTTATTTCGATAGCGTAGTGTGAGGGTTACACACAAATCTGAATGTTTTGCATTCAACCCTTCTTCGTGAAGCCATCTTCGTACAATTAATCTGGTCTAGTAATGCTACTAGAAAGGTGAAGAGTTGGCGTAGCAATTCTATGCTTCCTTGCTGTTAGATTTAAATAGAAGTTATATACGACACTTCTAGTAGAAGGTTTTTTTCAACTGTACTTACTAAAAATTGATTATGTTTTTAGAAGTGCATTTCACAATCCATGAATTATAGAAGCCTATTTATCAATCACTGTCGTCCACTTATATTTGCCCATTGGCTCGCCATTGTATTTCTTTAGATAAATGTCGAGTATTTATACATAAAAAAGTATCTATTTTGAAATTTTACTATGCAGTCTCTACTTGCAAGAACTCCACTTGTCCAATTATGTCAATTAGTAAAAGTTCCCCTAATTTTCTTATTATATTCAATGGCAATAGTATTTTTTCTAATTTATGCTGCTTTGAAACGTTTTGGCGGCGTAATCACACTTTTTCTGAATTTTTGGAAAACTACGCATTTTGGTTATGTCAGTTAATAGATATTATATTATTAGAATCTACTTGATTAGTTAAAACTAAATCTTTATTTTTGTGTTCTCATTATGTAAGATCTACTAAGTTGTATTGATATCGTTTTTTTGCTGCCTGAATGAAGATTAATTTTTTTCCTTTTTATCATTGACGAATTTTATTTAATGCAATAAGATTTCTCATATTCATTCCATGAACATTCTCAAGTAATGCTAATTGAAACTTGCGAAAAGTGATTTTATTGGATTACAGATAGTTTTTTACGACTTTGCAAGATTATTAATGTTTCAATATGACCTTTCCGTTTTATTAAGTTCCGACCCCAACATATTCCCACTTTCATTCCACTTTGAGGGAATTATTAGCAATACATTACAAAATGTTTTACATCATACAATTAAATACATTTCGAATTTTTTTTATATAGATAGATGCTCTTAATAATAGAGCTACCAAATTAACACAAATAATGATTTACTTGAAAGTAGCATTCATTAAAATTTTTAACTAATTCAAGACAAATTGTATTTCTAAAAATCACGAAAATAAAAGTTAGCATATTTTGCCTTTATTCCAATAATTGAAAATTAATAAAATGTAGATAATGGTATCTGAATGCCGTTTATTCAGTACCTATAAAACGGAATTCTATCACTTATTTCCTTTCAACTTACTCTTAGAGATTTTAATAGGACGTTGTTTAAATTAAGAATCTTTTCTAATAAATTAAACACGACCTTTAAAAATTAGAAGTGAATTAGGGGACCGGAATGATTTTTTGATAACATTTATGAGCAGCTTTTCTTTTCTTGCTAGAGTTAGAAGAGGAGAAAATGAAAAGAAATTATCAAAAAAGAAATTTGAATCATAGCTACGCCAACAAGAGTGAAGATATATAGGATCGAAATTAATATGCGTATTATTAATGAGAAGAAACCTACTTCCAATGTGTTGATAGTAACTCGGACCCGATTAATCCGCAACAGTTAAAATGCCATTTATAATATTAATCTAGAATCAGACGTATAGGGATTTCATCTACAATTATAATTAACTTATCATTGAACTTTGAATAATCATAGATTCAAAAAAAATAACTTGATTGTCATCGGTGTATGACTTTCATTTGATTATTGATTTGAGACTGTGCTAAATATTGATTAATAATGGCACAACCAAATAAAGAAATTAAACCCGGCAGTTACACCTAAATAATTCTATTATTATTTTCTCGGAGTCAGTATTTGCTTTTCAAATCTAGCATGTTATCTCCATGATACCCCTTAACGGATATTCTATCTATAATAGTTACTTAACGTTAACATTACAAATATTAAATTAAATTACAAAGCATTCTATACACATTCTGATCTCTTATCAGTGAATCAGAAATTTTATTTCAACTATGTACCTAACACTTTAGAATGTAAAATTTTAACTAACTATAATTTAATTTCTAGTTGATTTTTTAATTTTATATATAGAGAGAGAGTCACACTTCTACGGTTTGAACTAGGAAAATTTCGATTTTTTGATAGTTACCTAGAATTCTGCAATACAATAAAGGCGAGGGAGGGGAATGTAAAATATTCGATTTTTGTTTTAGATCATTGGAATTTTTGGTGCGATTTCTCTTTCTTTATAACGGTAAAAACAATTCATGAGACTTTCCAGCTTATGTTTATTATTATTTTAGCGGTGTTTCTAGATAAAAGAGAAGTGAGGAACGTTAGAATAACAATTTCTCTTTGTGGATTCCCAGGCTTGAGGCTAGGCCATCTTGAATGATCTCGGTCTTTCTAGAATGTTTTGGTTGAAGTCGTTTACCGTTATTTACAGTATCATATTATACACTGAGCTTCCCTCCCTCACCTATGTGCATTGACTACATTTTACCCATCCAGTTCCTGTCTCCTTTTCAATCAAAGATGTGTTTTCACTCGTTGTTGTTGATTTTATGTGGTTGCATATTTTCAGTTACTGTGGAGTTTAAATGTTGTCTGCGTAGTTTGTGAGCGTCTTATTATGACATTATCAAATAATAAAACTCCTCATTAGTCACTAACATTAGCTCAAAAGATAGCGATTGTTAGAAAAGCTGAAAAAAGGATCAAATTATTTGAAGAACAGAGACAGTATTTTGAGAAACAAAAGTTGGAGAGCAAAAAAAAAAAAACAAGAGAACCTAACAACCTAGATGTGGAAGGTTGTGTTCTTAAGTTATTTAAACAAGCCCCAGATAAGAAAATTCCAATTAATGGCTGCCTTATGAGAGCGAAGGCTGAATATTTCTGTCTTCACATTAAGTAGTGAAGCACCCAGACAGCACGGATCGGATGGATTATTTTGAAGATAGAAACAATATTTTTAGAGTAGATAAGATTGGATTATTCTATAAGTACATTCCAAACAAAATCCTTGATTTCAAAGAAGTATGCAATAACAGAAAACTCAGTAAAAAAAAAAGAATAACTTTACTTATAATAACCTTACTGTTCCGAAAAGTGTCCTTTACTAATGATTGGCAAATCGGTTAGTCCTTGTAGCTTTAAAAAGATACAATCGAAACCTATGGCCGACAAATCGAACAAAAAAGCATTATTACCGGTGAAAGTTTAGAAAAGTGTGTTTTTAATCTGGGCAAGAATTTTAGAAAGGAAAAAAAAAGATGTATTCTCCTTTTTATATATATTGACAACTGTATGTTTTATAATGAAAAATGAGAAAGACATTTTCTCCCTCTAACAGGATATTATTCAACCAAATGAGACTGAATCAAGGTATCGTTAAAAACTTTAAGCATTTCTATAGAAGCTTGTTGGTTGAAACGTGCTCATCTGAGATTCTGGGAATAAGAAATTCTACGTTTTCACACTTCACGAATATGTAACCAAGTGTGGGGAAAGATTTCTAAGGAAAAAAGTAATGAAATGCTTAAATAAATGGTATTTATAAGGATCTTGATGATGTCGAACCTGTTTTTGACAGTTGGAGAATGGTAACTTCTGATCCAGCAATTTCGTATGAGGATGAGATTACCTGGAATAAAATGTAGATGTGTGGAGCAAGATAACTGATATAGATATCACTGCTCAAATTATGGTGAACAACCAAATTTAGGGGGGGGGAATAAAGAGAACAAGAAAAAAAAATGCAGGAAAGTTTCTTTCTTAATATAGCATAAGCAATGATATATGTACATAAGTTACAATAGCTTTTTGAAATCAGTAATATGTAGAACATTCTATTTTTTTTCATCATTTGAAAGTTGAAATCATTTGCAATGATTTAAGGATTGACTAAGAACAAGTAAAAATACATGATTTTTTATGACGTAGTAACTTGCTAAGATACCATATAAAAATATTTCATTCAAAGGAAAAATGTAAATACATATATTGTATTATGTATGTACTTTGTAACTTGAAAGTTAAAAATCTATGATAGTTGAATCAACTTTTTTTTAATTTTAGTGTGTATATTTATATAACTATACTAACTATTCAAATTTGATAATAATTTTATTATTAAGAATTGTCAAATAATTGTTATCCAGATACCATTTATCATATATTATTCTATAGTTTGATACTTTTATACTTTAATATTTCTATTTTCCTTGATTCCAAGGAACTGACAGTATCAGTTCCATTTAATTTAAATCTTCAAAACAATGAATTATGCGGGAATTTTTATTCTTTATTTCAAAGTTTTACGTTATAACAATATTTAATATGTGTGACCTAAGTTTTATCATCATTTTTACTAAGGGAGCTTTACGTCTTTAACTAATGAAGCCAATTCAAAAATTAATGTCGTGTAACTCGTCAGGTTTTAACAATGCGCTCTTATCAGAGCTGTTCCCTATTATAAATACAAATTCACTCTTCCATAAATAGAGTAATTATTCACACCTTTCAAACTTAGCTGTGAGTTTATAATAAGCGTAACTATACAGCCATTGTCTTTTTTTCTTTTTCATAAAGAAAACTTTTTTTCTATTAATCAATAGTCTGGTGTTTTGCTCAAATTTTAAGAAAAACACTAATTAATTTAATATATATTTGTGAAGTAAAAGTTATCAGTAACAAAATACATACTGTAATATAAAATATATATATAAAAGTTTCAAACTAACTGAAACCTAATAATACCTTTAAAACATATTCCGATTATGGTAAAAAATTCATGGGACTGTGAAGTTAATTCAAAAAGCCATAACTTTTGTAATGTTCATTAGCTAAATGAACAACAGCGTAATATTTTTTTCACTCAGAAGTTTTTAACATAAATTTGATTCACTTATTAATGAAAAAGTGTGGATGTAACAAAAAAAAATACTTAAGCAATTAATTTATCAAAAATGAGAAAGAGAACGAATGTACTTGAAAATTAAATATAAATATTTGAAAATCTTTTTTATAATATGCTCAGGAATTTGCTTTTATTTTTTGTTTATTTATTCCTTTTTTTTACTTTTGTATTCAGTTTATCCATATTTTTATAGTAAATTTATACGTTTTAATTATTTCTGAAATTTATTTTTACATAGTTATAATTTTTAATCATTAAATAAAATTTCTTTAAAATTGTATTATTTCGACACATATTTTTAAAATGTCCTATATTTGCGAGTTGTTCTAGTTACCTTAATCTTATTTGAATTGAATTCAATCTTTCCCAAATCAGATTTTATGATAAGCGAACATGACGAAACAGAATACGGCATTTATCAATGTATATTCAACATGGAATTTCGTCCGATTTGCTTTGAATGTACAGTTTAATACATCTTTTGAATACGATTATCTGAAACAATAACTAAAAACATTTTAGCCGTCTTGGAATGATCTGACTTCTTATAATTATACTTATTAATTCTTGATAAGTAAATGAAGAATATAAGTAACGTATAAAAATTGATAAGTAAAAGTATAAGAATTTAAATTTCGGATTCCCTAATTTTCTTCATAGTTGTTCTGCATTAAGACATATTAGAAATACTTTAAACTAAATTATTTAAAATTTTAAAATTATTTATAGACATATTTGTATAATATTGCTGATATCGCCTAAGTTATTATTTCCATTGTGTTGACATTAAGTAGGAGAGGTGTTTTCAAAAAGAATTTTTAAGTAGACTTCTAAATTAACTATGTCGATAATCATGTGGGGGAGCCCGGGGGGAGTGTGTACGTTTTCAAATATTACTGTAATTTAATTATTTATAAAGATCTAAAAGAGAGCAGTGTTTATTTAGAAAAGGATTTTAGTGATCACACACAAGAAACTAATTATAGAGTTACAGATCTTTATTAAAAAAAAATAAGATTACAAATAATTAAATTAACTATACACAAATATTTATTACTCTAAAATTTCATAAAGACTCTGTTAAATTTAGAATAGTTCTCAATGATTATAATATTTGCATTACAAAAGCAGATAAATATAACAAAAAATTTAACTACAGCGGATATTGTCAGCCGTGTTGACAGCACTCAATGCTGATTTCAAAGCTCTTCCTCACCTCGAAAAAGACTATTTTCAGATATTTCACTTTTCTACTGCATGTTATATCTCAAATAAGTTTCACTTTGATATGTCTCGGTTTTTTTTTTTTTTTTTTTTTTTTTCGACATTCGTTGCATTCGGGATGACTAACAGCGTAGAACATTTTCATCCACTTCAAATGCACTAAATATCAAAAGAAATAACGATACCAATGCGTATTTGACTGCTTTAGAAATTTCAGTACTTTTGTAAGAAACATATTCCAATTATACTCAATTATCCATGTTATAACATGGATAATTATGACTGTAATTGGATATGTTACTTGTAGCTAAATAAACAAGTTTTTAAATGTTCATTCTTTTTAAGAAGACTATCTGAGTCCCTTTTTTTTTCAATTTATTCGAATACATACATGTATATAAGCAGCTAAATGTTTTTGTAAATAAAAGAGGCAACTATAACAGTATTATTGTAACGTACTCATTTTTATCTGAGGTAGATTCGTGGTATGATTTAATATTTATGAGTAATAGTCATATCTTTTATTTACAGAAACATTTTAGTAGTTCACTTTCATGCATTTGAATAAATTGAAAAGAAAATATTTAAAAAGACCTTTTAAAAAGAATAAACATTTCAAGACGTGTTTATTTAGCCACCGGTGAGTAAGGGATTTAGCTGCTCGGATTACTTCACTTCTCAAAATACTTCTCTTTAGAATGTTTTCATCAAGAATAGCTCTTCAACCACTCGAGTCAAGCTGAATCTGTAAAATCTGTTTTCCAACTTCGTCTTTTTATATGATAAAAAGACAGATTTAAGGGATAAAATCAGGAATTCGCTGTTGTTGCAAATTTTGAATTACTTGACATCTTTATTTTATCTAGGTTCAAAGAAATGCTGAGTCAGAAATATTCTGTGTGTGTTTGTTACCTTTGTAAAATTAAGATAGTTTTCTATAAGGTTTTGTAACAGAGTAAATGTTTTACGAACATGTAGATCTTAGGTTATTAATTGTTGTTTTGAAGTAATAATTCAGAATAGTTGTCATTTTCAAAAAATTTTTACACACAGTTAGAAAATATTCATTCCACTTTACAATTTTAGCAAAGATGTGAGCATGATCAACAGGAAATATTGATGAATCACTCAAAAGTTTAAAAATATGGTATATATTCTTAATTAACGACGTAGAAGTATTTTAACTAAATTTCGAAGCAGATTCGAAGTTTCATGTTGCAAAATAATTTAATAATGAGGGCTTTTCAATATAGAGATTTACAGGTTATAAAGTAATCTTAACTCAAATTTTATTTCTTTAATATGTTTTTGAAAGTACATCAGAGACTGAACAAGAAGATACATTCAATATGTTTTTAAAAATGTGACGGATAACATCTGATACCTTTTCTAAGTATATCGAATGAACTTTAACAGCGTGCTTCTTGAAAATCCTGCTATAAAATAGTTGTTCAAAGAAATAAATATTAGCAATATAATGAGATTATAGATACTTTTTCGCTCTTAAGAGGAATAGAAAAATTAAACTTAATAATTGCACTTTTACTAAAATTTATTTTATATACTTCTAAGCAACCTCACATGTTAAACAATTCATTGTCAGTTTTTTATAATAGTACATTCTTAATTTTTCTTGTTTTGTCTATACCTTGGAACACAGGAAGCTACTGGAATCATTTACTTTAAATGTATAATCAATATTGTTCACCAAAAATAATTTAGTTTGAATTTCTCAACTTTCATATTAAGATCAATATTTTCAGAACTTAACAATCAATAAAATAAAAGTAACCAAGCGTAGTGAAAATTTAAAATCCTTCAGATTCATTTTACTGTATTCAATTTTAATGAATATTCACAGTAAATTCATCCATTAAAATTTCCATGATAACCCTTGGAGATAAAATGCTTATATTAATATTAATTTTTAATCTTTTCCATCAGATTTAATTCCGGATTATAATCTAAAGCTTTTAATGGAATTCTAATTCAATAATTGAATTAATAAATATAAAATGAAGTATAGAAATTAGTAAATAATAAAGTTAACAAAATATGTTATTGAACGGTTTGCCGTTTACATTTTCAATATTTAATTATAATGATAAATATTGTGACTTTTCTAAATTCTGAATTCCTTCCAGTAATTAGGCATGGCCGCGGTGGCCTAGTGGTCATGGTTTCAGACCTGTGGCTAGCAGCTTTCGTTGAGTCGGGGGTTCGAATCTTGGCCACTAAAGACCTGCCGTGTAGGTGGGTATGATACAGGTTAAATCTTCCCTGATCCAAGTCTTCCCTTTGGAGTGATGTAGAAGTTAGGAGAGAGGGTGCCAGGTTAGGTGTCATCCTCGTCTCTTGACCGAGGTTCAAAATTACGAAGTTAGTCAGCAATAGCCCTCGTGTTGCTTCTTGAGCGATGTCAATAAAACTAAACTAAAAAACTCAATAATTAGGCAATAAACTCTTATAAAAATAGGACATTCCTGCAATTCTAAATTTTGACATTCTTAAAATTCTAAGTTGCGATATTTGTAAAATATGGTATTTCTAAAATTCTAATTGGCGATATTTCTTAAAATGTAAGTTGAGATAACTCTTAAATTCTAGCAGTAAAATTTCTATATTTCCAAGCTAGGAATTTTAAACTGAGACGTTTTTTTCATATATTCTAAATTGTAATATTTTAAAACATTTAAATCCTAAAATTTTGTTACCTGTGACATTTTTAAAATTATAAAATACAATTATGAAACTTTTTTTTCCAAAACTCCCTGTTCTAAAATGTTACTTTTTCTCAGTGATATTAAAATTCTGTTTTCTTTCCTGCTGTTTTTGAAAACCATTCGACTCGGTTAGCCATCCATTCTGCTTTACTTCAAAAATGACGATTCCATTGACACTAAAACTTTTTGCCATCATAAAAAACGGAATTCATACTTACTATATATTGAATGTACAGATATCAAAGACAATGTGAGAAAAAATGTTGGATGTCGTTATAAACAATAAAAGCGATTACTGTCCTGCTTAGGTGAAGCTAATCAAATCAATTTGAAATGATATTCATGTCTCATTCTCAGAGTATCAGAATAGATCTCTTAATACTTTATTACTTTTACCCTAATTTGTTTCACTTAAAAATTAAAAAAAAACTAAAGTTCTGGAAGGAACTTAATTTATTAAAAATAATATAGCAACCGTCTTCTTGGGGAAATTATTCCCATTTGAATGTGTTATATGGCAAGTTTCTTAGTCGAAAAATTCGGATTGTGTAGAAATAATTCAAAAATTAAATGTGAAGGATATCAAGAAGACATTCTTGTCTGCCAAACGATTAAGTGCCGTGATTAAGTTCCGTGTGAGTCCGTTTTCATTTCTACGTTAGTGTTGTTCACCAACATGAAATATATTCACACAGATAAACCATATTTCATATCGAAGGACCTATTTTTTAAAATTTATTAAAATGCATTTTCAGCATTATTGAACTACAAAAACATCTATTCAAAAAGGCAATACTTATATGACTCATTATTCTCTTATTCTCTTATATGACTCATTATTCTCTTATTCTCTTATATGACTCATTA
>BMAW01105645.1:278734-302931 GCA_019974015.1 Nephila pilipes
CTTATATGACTCATTATTCTCTTATTCTCTTATATGACTCATTATTCTCTTATTCTCTTATATGACTCATTAGTATTGATGTGTTCATATTCAAAGTGGAAAATAAAAAAACAACCTAATTCAAATGAGCTTCAAATATGACAGCCCTGTGATAGGAATAATCGGAATTAGAAAAGTATTCAGAATAAAATAAAAACATTATAAATGTTATAAACTTTTTAGATGCATTGCTATCCAAATAACCTAAAGAATGGGAAAAGTATCGATATTTACTCAAATAGCATATCATGATTATCTACGAATGGTATTAGCCAATTATTTTACGGGCTCGCTGTAACTACAAGTCAAAGATCATGAATTTCCTAGGCACCGTTATTTAAATCGAATTCTGACCCAAGTCCTGATTCTAACAAAATATATTCAGAAGAATATTAGGCATTAGGCTTGCTACATTAATTAGGATCTCAAGTACACTATTTTAGGTATTGAATATATTTAGTAAAAGAAGTACACAAACAAAAGTCCTCCCAGTAATTTGGAAGGGGCTCTGAGTTACAAATTCCATCTTAATAGTATGTAGTGTTCCTTTAATATTACGTTCGTGCAAAAAAAATGACAACAAGAAATTTATTTTTATATTAGAAAAATTTTACTGGGAGAGTAATTAATCATAAACATCTCGTTTGCACTATAGAAACAAAAACAACATCACGAATCATTTTATCTACATAGAGCTTCCAATTAGGAAAATTGACATAGTAGTACTTTCCACAAAAATGAAGTATTGTAATACTATCATAGGATCAATAAATTCTTTATTGACATTTATCTTAGTCAGAATTATATTTTTCTCGTTAATAGATTCAGGTCTTACTTGCCAAGTATGTATTTACAAAAACAAATTCCACTTTTTGTTTTTAGAATACTAGATAGCATAACTATTTTTGCTGTACTAAGTGTGTGTGTGTGTGTGTGTGTGTGTGAAAATACCCATTTTACCCTCTAAAAAGACTACCCATTTTAAATAACATTTCTGATGATAATGAAATCAAGCCCTAACTGTAAACAAACTTTCTCTCTTCTGTATACGAATTATAACCACTATTTTCTTTGTTAAAAACTTTAAATAATTCCCTTAATTTTTATGTTTTGTGTTTGAAAAATATACACAACTAATGATATTCAGCTATTAGTTCCATTTGTATGTATTAGTCATTAACACCACAAACTATATATTACTCTACCCAAATTTGCTCATACTGAATTTTTAATCATGAGATTAATTTTAAATTATAAACATGCCACATTTTAACGACTAATCTTATTACAATTAGGCATTAATTATCAAGCTTTTCTTTTTAAAAAATATATGTTGAAACTAACATCATTTGCTATTAAATATTTTTCTAAAATTAATGCTTGTCTTTAAAGTATAATAGAGCTTTCATCAGAAATATTACTATATGAAATTAAATATTATATAAATATATATATATATATATATATATATATATATATATATATATATCATCTCAGTAAAATATTTGGTTATTATTCAATTGATAAATGGAAAAACTTAACGTTTTCTTAATTTTGCTTTAATTATTGAAACCAAATATTTTAAAGTAAAGTATAAAATATCAATTTCATTAAATAACAAATAATATTTATAAAATCTATAAACATTTATTATCACAAAAAACTAACAGCAAAATTACTTATTTAGTTATTATAAAAATACAACGTGATATAAACAATCATTATATATATATAACACATCAATCAATAACTCCCGAGACTAACATTGAAAACAACATTTTTTTTGCAAATTTTTTTTTATTCATCAACATAACACCTTTTGTTAATCACCTTTTAGGGTGATACAATCGTTCCAACGCTTTTCCAAATCTTTTTCAAAGAATATCTTTTGTTATGGAGTAAATAGCGATAAAACAGCTTCTTGAATCATCGACTCCGTTGCCGTTTTGTTCCATCGAAAGCACTGCGGCACACTGGGAAAAACCTTTTCATGCTCAATTTTCATGAAGGATAGGTAAATACACTTCCATGTGATATCTGTGTCATCTCAGCAATCACGGAGCTTCATCACTTACGATCTTTCATTATAATTTTTGTCACTTCACTCACATTTTTAGGTGTAACGGCTCTACAGGTCGACCCGAGCGTTCCGCGTCATTTGTGTCGGTACGACCACGTTTAAACTCGGCAAACCACCGACAAATCGTTGCTTTTGATGGACAAGAGTCCGGGTAACATTTTTCAATCCATTGTTTCGCTTGCACGGTGTTTTTACCCATTAAAAAACAATGTTTTATCAGAACACGAAACTCGGTTTTTTCCATTTTTTAAACAAACTACAAAACGACTTTACTCCAACCTCGATAACTCAGCTGTTTCTGGTCCGATCGACTTAAAATTTTGACACGTTTCAAGCAAAGGTTAGTACTCTAGAAAGACCTGGTTACTGGTTTACTACGAGCGCCATCTCTGGGTTAGTCTCGGGAGTTATTGATTGATGTGTTATACATACATATATATATATATATATATATATATATATATATATATTGCATAGTTTTAATTTTAGGAGATATTTAATAATATTAAAGATATATCTTTGAGTATTTTTAGCATTATGATAGAATCCAAATATATTTTAATCCTTTCAGAGGTAATGGAATTATGTCGATTCTTTTGCAGGATATATTGATTCACATATTTTCATATTTGTTGATCTATTCGTCTAAGTTGTACTGCAAGAATATTTTCTATTGTTTTATTGTTATTCAAATAATATTTTTATAGTGTTATAAAAAATGTTTCTATCAAAAATTATAAATATGTAGTTTTTCAAAAATATTGATTTTATTTAAATATTTATTGCTGTAAACAATTTATTTTACAAGTAAAATATGTCATAATAAATAACATTAGGTACATTAAAGTACATTTAAAAATATTTATTCAGTATAGGGGTTTAAAAAGCTTTAGCAATTTAAATTTAGAAAAATGACGATTAGGATTTTTATTAGATTCCAAAATTTAATGAAATTTAAATGAGAAAAAATCGTATCTCTTACTTCTCTTACGTTTTTATCCCTTTATTCAATATTTTTCTATTTATTTGATTCGTGAAACATATTGAGAGTTTTAAACAATCATTACGATTTAATTATATATCAATAGTGTAAGTATGATAGATAATCTACAAAACGTACTGATTTATATCAAAAACATTTAGATAAATCAGTGAGTATTAACTTAACTTATCGTTAGAATATTTGGAGAGATAAGTCAATCTAAAAATACTTTGATTGACTTATCTTAAAAATATTTTGTTAATCTTTGAGAATAACAACATTCATTTCGTTATTTTTCTACCTCGTACAACCATTTCATTCAAAATGTATAAATCGAATTTGAAATATATTTTAAATTAGCATTATCGATTCCTTAAAAATCGATAGTTCCTGTAAACAACCCATGCATTTTCTCATTTAATTCATCTCCAAGCCTTAAAAATAATTCACAAAAGCAGACGGTGAAGATAAATATCTCAGGAAAATTTCCTTCTCTTGATATATTTATATATATTTTTTACTTGGTGAAATTCGGGGAACGTTAGCTTTTCCATCAAAGGTACGGGTAAGATGGGCGAATGAGGTGGTACGAAACGTCACATGCTCCGCCCCCTTGCGGCTGCCATTCACTACCCTCTGCATCGCCATGGTAACGGTCTCATGCAAATCTTCTTCGATCAGACTCAGGCCGATTCAAGAGCTAGCTGGCAGACATGTTTTGAGATTCATTCCGGGAAATCCAGAGAAACTCCTGTAGATTCTATCTTTCATTGCTGTTTACCTACCTTCGATAAAGCTTCGGTTGAAGAGAATGTGAAGAGCGAATACGAGTTATTGATTGGTACGGATATGATATCACTTTTACTTCAGCTTAACTTTCTACCATTTGACCCCGAAGGTCGATTGAATTCTACGGGAAGTGTCTTTGAGTTAGGCTTGCGTTTGTTTGGATCGGCTGTTTGTTGTTTGTTCGTTAGTGTTTATTCGTTCTTTATCGAAGAAAGCGAAGAATAATCAAGATGGGAACAGTACTCAGTATATCCCCAAGAGACAGAAAGCCTACTTATGGGGAATATACGCTCAATGGCTTCAATTATGAGCAGCTCAGCAACGCTAAGAACAAAGAGAAAAATGGCAATGTTGTGGCGAATCTCAATCATACCCACAATTCGAATTTCAAGAAACATTCTCTGTTCATCAATGCTTTAAGCTGGAAGACATTAACATCTTCGAATAAAAGGAAAGTCGATAAAAATAAAAATACATCTCGCCAGCCTCTAGATAATCTCAACAATGTGGTTGACAACAAGAAGAACATACAGAAATCTGTTTCGTGCTACAATCTCAAGACATCCACTGTTGCCGCCCTCGATGTGGTCGTGCGAAATACTTCAGCAGGTGACCGTCATAAGATGCCACCATCCTTGCCGCCCTCGAAACCATCGGTGCTAGCTGCTCACAACCTGGTACGACCACTAATGAGCCATATTTCTGGCAGCCAAAATTCTCACCATGGTCATCAGCACGGTATTCACTTTCCCAATGGTGCTTCACTCAGCGTTGCAGGAAAGAGCAACACTGTCATCAGTCCGAGCCAGCAACACAGGAAAACTGTCATCCAGGCCTCGACGTCGGAATTGCTTAGATGCTTGGGCGAATTCCTTTGCAAGAGATGCTGGAAGCTACGCGAAATACAGCCAGCTGATGCAGTCCTCTGGTTGAGATCCGTGGACCGCAGTTTATTACTGCAGGGATGGCAAGATATTGCTTTCATCAACCCGGCCAACGTCGTATTCTTGTACTTGTTGATCAGAGAACTCGTGAATGAGGACATTGATGACGAGCGTGAGCTGCAATCCGTTGTTCTTACTTGTTTATATCTAAGTTATTCGTATATGGGGAATGAGATATCATACCCACTGAAGCCATTTCTGGTAGACGACTCCAAGGAAAAGTTTTGGGATCGGTGCTTGTTGATTATTAATCTCCTCAGTGGAAAAATGCTCAGAATCAACAGCGAACCAAGCTTTTTTACAGAGATCTTCACGGAACTGAAAGGTTGTTCTTCACCTAACACATGAGAGAACATGAGAGTTTTACATGATAAATGTTTGTAATGTGAAAATGAAATCGACATCGTCGGTAAGATTTTAGAATTTTAAAATGTATTTAATACGTAATTTATGTTCTAATAACATACGTTTGCATTTTTTGATGGTTTAAATTATTTTAAGTTATTGCAAAATCTATTATTTCGTTTCTTTTATAAATGTTAGTTTATTCTCAGAAATTTGATCTTTCAGCGAGTAAATATATTTTTCCTCCATATTTTTTAATTTTCACTTCTGGTAGAAGTTTTTAATTTATTTATTTACATCAGATATTGATTGTTACATGTAATTTGAAATTTGGGGAATTTAAATATCTTTACCATTTTATGAAGAAATTTATGACATCTAAAAATTATTATTTATAGTTTTAATTATAAGTTATTAGTTATATTGAAAAATATATATATGAAAAGAATTTTAAAGATTTTCTCTTAGTTTATATTGAAAAAGAACTTGAAATACACTTCAGAACTTGTTTTGCTCCTATTTTTTTATAATTTTTGAAATAACTATAAAAATTAAGTTAAATTGGGATAAAGAAAATTATGAAACTATATATTTGTTTTTTTTTTTTTTTTTTTTTTTTTGATTTCGGTTATTGCATGAGTTTATAATTATTTGTAAAATTGTTTGTAAATATATTGTGAGAAAGAGATTAAATGTAAAAATATTGTGAATAACAAACTTTTAAGAATTTTTAAATTGTTGATGGAATTCATACTTAGAGAAGCCTCGTGAGTTCTCTGAATGAAAGAATTGTTACTTACTTACTGAGTCTATTCACAAAATGTTTCTGAAACATATCTTGTACAATGCATGTTCCACTGTTTCTTTTTTTATTTATTTATTATTACTTGTTTTAATATGTTATGAAAAATGGTTATACTGACTATATGTTACTGAGCACGATATATGAAGATTAGCAGTTCTTCAACTGCGCATTAACAAGTTTTACTCCCAATGAATTTCGGAAACTAAAAGTAAGTTTGAAGGTTGAAAAACAATAATTAACAGCAAGATGCCAAATGGATGTATTCACGTCTAGCAACATGTTAAATAGTATTAGGCAAACTAAAAATGTGTTGTCTGAGCTGATGAACATAGAAAGTTTGTTATTTTTATAGTTGCCAAACTATGAACATTTGCACTTTAAATGTTATTTCTGAACAGTATTAGTATCAATGCGTGTATCCTTATTATGTGATAATTGTCAACCAGCTCAAAATAGTTTGTAATAGGTGTATACCGAGTTTTAGTCCTTACTGGAACAATATTTATATTTATTCTTTCATAATAGTTTATAGAAAACTTAGCTGAGGCTTTAGCCATTCAGTGAAATGTGTTTCATTCTTTCAAAACATAGAGAATCTCCAGAATTTTTTAGAAATTAATGGATATTCACTTGTAAATAGAAATATTTAAACTATCCATTTATGTTGTTTATATTAACTCGTTTGAAAGCAAAAAAAATTATGCATATATGAAACAAACTTTTAATTATTTATTTCTAATAATATGGATTATTTACTTGACGATCTATTATTCATAATAATTTGTATATTGGGGCAAAATTTGTGATATTAAGTATTTATTTGCATGAATTTGATCCTTCAGCTCTGTGTTTTATATTAATCACAAGAACCATGCCAGATATCTATGTATTTTTATTATGTATTGAATATAGAGCTTTAAAATTAACCATGTATTTAATTTTATTGAACTGAAGAATAATTATTTTTCAAAGCACTGCAAATGTCTCCTGCTAACCTTAAACCATCAGAATTTGGAATCATAAATAATTTCGTTAGCATATTTAAAATCAAACAATGAATAAAAATTCTTATTGCTTACAGAAAAAGAAGGTTTTATTAATAGCTTATTTTCAAAACATAAATAGTCACATGTTCATGCATACACTCTCTAATTATTAAATCAATTTTTTTATTATGTAGGGTATCATCCGATGTTTATACCACATAAATTTATATTTCAATGCTCGAATAAAAACACTATTTGAAACTGTTAAAGAAATGAACACTCTAATTCTTTTTTTAAACTAGTCAAAATCTTTTACTTAAAAATAATATGAGAGCAAATGTAATGAGTCTAACTTATCTAACTCACAGAACAATCTGAAATACAGTTTACAGGCATATTTGCAGTGTTTCAGATGCATTTTATTGTTATTCAGCGAAGCTCTGTATTTATCTCGCAACTGCGCATAAATCTGCTGCACTTAATAAGAATAGTTTTTTATATTGTAAAAATCTTTAGCAATATATGATTTTAAATAGTGGAGTCTTATAAAATAACACTCTGAGTGCATAAATTTTATTTTTCCACTTAAGCTGCATATTTAATCATGCGCTACGGACATTGCCCACCGCCTCTCAGCAAATGCTTTGGCTAATATGTCTATTTAACGTCTCATTAGCCTTGCATACTATCTAATCAAGCCTGCATTCGATATATAGTTATTGTTATCTAAGATAAATTAGTTTGTTCAGTACTTTAATCCTAATTACATGGCGAATTCAAAGCATGTTATACAAGACAACTACTATTTAGTAAGAGGCATATTTAGAGGAAAGAAAACATTTTAACTATATTTGACTATTTCTCTATAAACTATTTATTAAGTTCAAAATATTTTACTGATTTCCTTTGTATTTCAAATATTTAGTTAAATTTTCTTTTTGTTGATAACTTTTACAAATCAAAAGCAATCATATTTTTATAAAACTATTCTTATTCTGTCCATGCTTTTCAGGCAGGTGTTCTGTCAATGCATTTTTATTTTATATGAATAAATTACAATTAATTTTTACTGTTATTTTATCAAGTAAATTACCTTTTAGTTATTACTTTACCTTTCCAGTAGTTCGTTGTGATTGCTTATATATATAATTTCTTTTTTTTTTTTTTTCGATTAGTCATTCCATTTTCTTATTATAACTTCTAATTAACATTAATTAAAAAATCAATTAAAGAAACTATAATATTTCTTTAATAACTTGCATTTACTATTCTGTCTTCAGGAAATCAGTAGAAAATAGTATTTTATTTAATATTTCAGAAATTAAAACCTGATTTTAATCTGAGCGAACGTAAGTATGCAAAACAATGGGGTTTTTTTCAATCACAGAAACATACAAAAAGACATAAAAGGAACAATACGCAATAAACAGTTTAAAATAATTTGGCTTTTTATATTCTGATTTTTAATGCATGTATAATTTTTTAAACATTTATATTATAACCAATACAATACTTTTTATCGTATATGGTAAGAAATGAAAATTTGTGTTCTTGCAATCAAACTTTGATATCTGAAATCATGCTAACTTAGATAGTATTTGACCATCACATCCAGATGCAGATATTCTGGACTTGTTCTTGATATAGTTTGGTAATAACTAAGAAAATTATTAATGGAGTAGTTTAAATTTTATGATAAAAATGTATGTTTTTGAGTGACGTAAAAAGTATATTTGAATGTGTTTGTAAATGTATCCTGGCGTTAAATCATTAATGTAATCAAAAATCATTAATGCATCAAATTCAAAACTGCTATTTTACCTTAAAAAGATATTGTAAGTAGCTATTATAACAACTGTAATCACTTTGAGTGCTATGAAGCTTTTGGAATAACTGGGAACACTTTCAAAATATAAGTTATTATGCTATTAAAAATTGATATTGGTATTTATACATGTTATTGTGTGTTTATTGAAAACTTATAATTTTATGACATTGTAAATTTATTTATTTGTTATAAGTTAGATAAATAAATGTCTTTCATGTTTATCAATACTCTTTATTACAAAATGTTTAGCTTTAAATGAATTAATGAGCTAATAATACGATCATATTTTCAATTTTTCTATACGACATTAAAACAATTATGTGTGCTTAAATTAAATGAAAAGTGTTGCTACATTCAACTCTATGTAATAAATGTAATAATAATATTAGCGAATGTAATGTATAAAGAGTTATTTGTAACTAAAATATGGTGCATTTTCCTTTTAAAAATATTACAATAACATAAAAATTGGCATGCTAAGAGTTTACAACAATGAAGCACTCAATAAAATTGATTAGTTTATATTTGTAAGGATGATCTGAAAAGAGGTTACTTATTGTGTACTTTTCAGAGGAAAAGCGAAGGAGATATGTTTAATTTGAAATTTTTTTTCTGTTAAATTATTCTTAATGAGAGTTATAATTTAAAAATCACTTCAAAAATAAATTAATATTGTTAAACAATTAATTAAAGAGTGCTACTTTTGATTATTTTCGAGTACGTCTTATTGCTATGTTTTTCCTATGTATGTAATGTATTGTTATCTCTACAGTTTAATTTGTACATTTTTTGGGGGATCTGCATACATATTAAACATAATTATATGTAAAATAAGGAAATATTCTTTAAGTTATAGTGTGTAGATTTAGTCGTTAGTGGCAAAGTAATTTAGTAAATTTTTTCTCAGTGTTTGTGAATTTTATGAACAAATATATCAAAGTATATGTGACAGCATGCATGGTGCTATTTAATGTTCACTTGCTGTATTTATAAAATTTAGCTGATTTCACTTATTTTACAACTGTAGTAATGTATGGATTGTTTGTTAGATTCAATGGAATTTTTTTTTTATCTTCATTTGGTTTAAATGAAAAAAAATTGCTTTGCTATATTTAATAAGGCTTTAATATATAAAAGCAAAACAGTTTTTGTAATAAAATTATCAAACAGTTTCATTCATCTTATCATAAAAAATAACAGTATTATTAATAAAAATAACAGTATTAAAAAGAAATTCACATAATATATTACTCCATCTTCTTATAGACTATTAAATGTACAAATCTAAATGGTTCTATTATAGTATTTAAAATAATTTGAATTAAAAAAACCACTTAACTACACATAATCGGTTATTTTGTATCTAGGCTGTATATTTGTTATTTCAGCATATAAATAGTATCCAGCAATTTTTGAATAAGAAAAAAAAAAACGAATGTCATGAATATATTTGTTTTACAGTAATGATCGAAAAAATATTCAAAATTTCGTGCCAAATATTTAAAAACGAATTTACAATTTGGGTATTAATATTAACTTTAACACATTTATGATTAATATAATTGCTAAAGAACACAGAAAAATATGAATTATGTTTTTGTATAAAAGCATGTATTGTAACATATGAATTTTTCTGTATAGAATTTTCCATTCCCATTAAAATAAGTTTACATTATTTCTAATAATATATTATTTGCATTACATGATTTACTAATAATAATAGCTTTTGAATATCGCAAGAATTACTTCTAGTTAAAGTATTCATTTTGCAAGATTATCTTTTTAAGAAAAATAACTAATTTCTTTTAATGTTGTTTTATGTTAGTGTGAATGTTTATGCCAATTTAAATATGATTTTTTTTCTCTGTGCTTTAATATTTAAAATATATTATAAGATCTGTATATTAATAGAGTCATCGTTTTCCTCATTGATGACTCCTCTAATATAAAATGTTGAGATAGGAAATATATGTATACATTGTTCACTTGATATTTTGCTACAAGTTTAGAACAACCACTGTAAGTTTTGAAAATGACATAAAACTTAATTTAAATCATTTTACTCTTATGAAATAACCCGGGTTAATTGTGATCACATTAAAAGTACCTACAAAATATTTAAATACAACCAATTATCAAAGTCCTTAAATGTTATGCATTGGTATTATAACTTAAGAAAACGCAAAATAAAATTATTAAAACCTCAAATAGTGAAAAAAAAAATAGCTTACCCAATCAAAGAAGACTACACTCAATAATTGATCAATACTTCAAGGTTCTACTAAGGGTACATGACAGTGATAGTTGATTTGATTTATAATTAGTCAACTCGTAACAATAAAAAACGCTGCAGATTTAATACTATAAATAATTCATTTAGTTTTAAAAATAGGGAGGAAATAGCAAGTCATTTTTCACTCAAAAAAATTTCTTAAGCTTTTAATTCAAAATAAAAAAATATCCATTTCTGTAACTTACTTTGAAGTCCAAGAAGGCTTCGATATCTAAAAGACAAATACTATACAAAAAATGCTAAAATTTTAAAACTAAAGTTAAGAAACCTTATATGTAATTGATCAGAATTACAATTGCATTGCTTAGTTAAATATAATTTCAATAAAAATGTCTCTACATTTTCATTAATCGGACAGAAATCAAAATGGGAAATCTCATAATGATAAGCAAATGTGTTAAATAGCTAATAAAAAGAACATTAGACATACATGACAATGAAAATTCTAATAAAATTAATTAATATTTCATTCATTTGTTTCATTAAAAAAAAAATTTCTACTTGAGAGAGAGACTCTATTATCTATACAGATCTATCCAACTTTTAAATTAACTAATGAAAAAAAAATTAATTCAAATATTTTATATTAGAATTATAGATAAATTGCTTTTGTGGATTCAGTAACTGTTTGATAATTTTTAAAAATAGGCATTTTCGGTTTTGTAATTGTTATGAACTTTACATTGCTAAATTCGATACTGTGATATGATGTTAAATTTACTTTAATAGAAAAATAAAGCTTTATTTGATTAAATCGAAAATGTAAATCAGCTAGTGACTGCCATTGACCTAAATAACATATTCACCTATAAAAAATTCAATGTAAGTTTTGCTCATACGATAACATATAAATTTTGTACGTGATGGGAAGATTGTTGTTGTAAATACATATTTTTGAAGTGTACAGAAAAAAGAGATGTCTGATGATGTGTCATAGGAATTATATTTGAAAAATTTTTAAACATGAAAGAATCAAATGTGTTGAAAGAATTTGACAGTTTGTAACATGTGTTTCTTGAATTAAAAATGTTCTTTATGTGTTAATTGTGTTCGGTTTTTTTTCATTATGATAATTATTATTCTCTTATATTTACAGATACCCACCCTATATATATATATATATATATATATATATATATATAGAGAGAGAGAGAGAGAGAGAGAGAGAGAGATATTTCTAATAAAAATAAACAAATAAATATTGCAAACAGAAAAGTAAAATAAAATATATCATTCAAATTTAACAATAAAAAAGTTAAATAAAATTCAAAAGAAAGTAAATTAAATTAAAAATAAATAGACAAATGCCAGAAATATCAAAACAAATATATAGTAATTGAAAAAATTAACAAAACCAAAATTTTGAAAAAAACTAAAATTGGAAAATAATGTATTTAAAATTGTAACAAGTGTTAGACTGTTAGGCTAGGTTATTCTACAATTTTCAACCAAACTACCACAATTACTCTCTATATTTTCCCCTTCCCCTAAAGTATTCATAAATATATTTTAAAACGAAGGATGTATAACTAGAATTCAATCGAAAACAAGTTAAAAGTAAAATTTTTAAAAACCAATAAAGAAATAAACAATACAAGACCAAAAAATTCCTTGAAAATAAAAGCTAAAATAACGATAGAACAAAAATCTTATTTAAACAAAAAAATAAAACCAAAAAGAACAATTTATTGCATATACAAATCACCATTGTAAGAAATCATATATATATATATGATCAAGACTTTAATTATTTCAACCATTTTAAACGTCCGTATAAGAAATAATTAAATCGTTGCATCACAAGAAAGGTTGGAGTTTGACATCGATTGATGATGAATAAATCTATAATACACAATTTGAGTTGATAGTATATGTACAAATATATTTGAAAGAAGTCAAAATCATTCCTTCATGAACTTTAGAAATCTGTAGAGCGAGGTACTATTTCAGATATTGCTCTCCTAATCTTACCAAACATAAATCCATCACAAATATTCTGTTCTAGTTCGAATGCAACTTAATTTTAATTGAAGCAATCGATATTGATGTTATAGTAAAAAGTATAAACATTTATTAAAAAAATTATGTTTTAAAATAGGTTTTTAATTACTAGGAAGTGTTTCTTTTAAGTATAATATAGGAACATATTTCGATGAAAATTTCAGCAACCATATAATTTTACCTCCGATGAAATCTTTGAAACCATTGAACACATTAATTAACTTTTTATGAGTCCAATGTGTCTTTTTACAAATTAGTAATAATATCCACTTATTAAAAGATAGATAAAAAAATGATGTTCATTTTATTTATTTGTTTCATATTTGAATACGAAGAAAATCGCATTACCATTCATTGCATTGAAAAATTATTCATAAAAACTGTTCTCTTTAGAGTAATTGTTTGAAATATGTATTTCAAAACCTTCGAATAAACATAAATTTAATGCAAATATTTGTATCCAAGTATTATAGCTGTGTTCTCTAATATATATTTTTTAACATTTTTCGACATATTAGTCCTACAAAACAAAATGTAGTTATTTTTCTTTAACTTAAGGAAATGATGAATAATATAAGAAAATATATATATAAATTATGATACACTATTAAATTACGAAACTTAATTAATTATTAAATTACGAAACTCATTTGTATCAATTTAAAAAGTATCATTTTATAAACAGTAACTTAGTTATGTTTATTTCAATAATTACTTTAAAATTGAGCTTATATCATAATTAAGCATTTTAAAAGTATTCTTAAATTTAAAAAGTCTACTTAAAATGAAATAAGTAAAATTCTGTTTAAAACTTCGGACTTTTGAAATGAATTCAGCTTTTTCAAGATCAAAAAAAGATTTTGAAAAAAGATCTAAGATTGGAAAATTTAGCAAAAACTATAAATTCATGGGAAAACAGTGCATTAAATAAATATTGGGCCATAACAATTTGTTAAAATATATGTTGGTTTTAAGCTTTTTACTACTTATTAATACTTTTATCAACTTTATAATTACATTGAGAAATCTTTAAATTTGTATATATTTAGGAAGAAAAGTATTTAAAGAGATATTCATTGTGCGTAATTATTTATTTATTTAGCAATTATGTATTAGTAAAATAAATATGTGGGTATTAACTTTGTATTGGGTATATTTTCTCCAGGTGCAAAATTCATTTTATGGGAAATTAAATTGTCTAAGAAAATAATAAAATAGAAAATAGGATTCCATCAACATATTACACACTCTCTAAATAAAGACTTTTAAAGGTCACTTAAACTTGTATTCATATCACCTTAACATAAATTTCAGCAAAAGGAGCTGCAAGAACTATTAGAAAAGAAATAAAAACTTAAAAAGTTTCCAGAGGGTACAGAAAAAATGTTCCTTGTCCTTTATCTACTCTTTAAACAGATAAGAACACATACAATGACCACAGATAAGAGCTTCATTTTTAAACTTTTTTTAAAAAATGCTGCAATTACTAGTTGAAAATGACAGAAAAAGCTTTTGTGAAGGTATATAAGTACCAAAAAAAGGACTTGGGAAGATCTTAACATTTTCTAAAGTTAAAGAAAATGGAATGCTTTATTTTTTCCTTCTATAAGTAAGTAAGAAACATCAGGTATGCAACACGAGTTTGAGAATGCATGATGTGAATTTTTAATTTTTTTTTTCAAGTCTTTAAAAAAAGGCGATTTTTAACAGTGAAAGTGTTTCTCTTTATTTGTTTTAGTAAGATATTTTTAGTCTTATGTGCCCACTTACTTATTTAAAATTTCTTGAATTATTTTTCAATCAATTGGAAAATTGAAATAGAAAGATATTCAATTTTATGATTTAGAAATTAGAAATTTCAAGAATGAGCAATAAATGCGTAAAGAAATATGCATGAACTTAACACGCCGAAAAAATTCTAAAATTAATTTATTAACAAAGTCATCAATGAAATATAACACTATTCAATGAAAATGGATGTTAGTCTTCATATTAATTTATTAACAGGACATGAATATTCAAAGATAAATTGAAAATATATTTCAATGTATCAGAATACACAAAAGCAAATTGTTAAAATAAGTGCGTTCTCAAAGATAGCAGTGAATTAATTTACAATACAACAAAAGAACAGAGGATATTTTAAAAATCGTGATTTCTTTCATATCAAATTGTAAGGCCATCTCTTATTTTATTACTTTATTTTGTAGGATTTCATTCTATTCTATTGATGATAGATATCGATTCTTCCTATATCCCCTGTGCATCACTGTTCATTTTCCGAGGCTTATGTAAATACGTAAGAAATTAAAAGGAACTACATTTCCCAATGCTCCTTTACAAGCTTTCTCTCTGAGCATTCGAGAGAACATATTCGTCGAGTTGAGGCTGGAGTCGATGATATGGAAATTCTGTTTCGTAGTCAGTGAAGATGAAGGCGATTTGCTAATAGATTTAAGTTTAAATTTACTTGTAGATGCAGTTTGTCTTATTTCTTACAGTCATATTCAACAAGATTCCGTTTCCCTCACATAGAGGTTTACTTTTGTTATTGCTCTCAAGTTGAGAGTGATGTCAAAGAGCGCTTAATGAAATAAAAGAATGTTTGAGTTCCTAGTTCCCTTTCTTTGTGAGTCTTTTGTATGAACTCTGAACACATTTATTTTGAAAGTCCAAGGATATCATATTGAATCCAAGGAACTCTATAAAGTAACTGCAATAAAACTCAATAAGAAAAAACCAATATTCTTTCCTAAATTCTGTACACAAACTTCTTTTCTCCTTAAAAATTATAACATATTAAAAGCAAACGATAATGAAATTACGATTATATTGTTAATCTAATTCTAAAGCTTAATTATTAATTTTTAAAACCTACTACCTTAAAGTGATGCTCTATTTTTTTTCACATCGAAATGAAAGCTGAAACCTCATCGCTTTCAAGAAAAATAAAGGATTTGAATGTGAAATATATCTCTTATTTTATTTTGTTTTCCTTTTTCAGGCGTAAGACATCTATCTCTTTCTGTCATTTCTGTTGCTTCTGAAAAAATAAATGGAATTTTTATATTAAAAAAAAACATTTTACTCTTAACTAAACGAATGTTTTAACTTTTTTTTTGTACAAAAAAATCTTCTCAGAATTTTTTTTTCCTAATCTGGTGTTCTATTGTATAGGTTTCTTTCCTTATCCGTTTCTTTGTTCGGCATCTCTTCTGTCATTTTCTTTGCCCCCAGACTACCACTGCAGACTTTGTTCACATTTTCTTTTTCGTTTGACTTGTACAATTTGTCTAATGCTTTTTCTATTTTTGCTTTGTCCTTCACTTTGTCTGTTTCTTTTCTTTTTACATTTATTAACCCTTAATTACTAAGTTTTCCTTATTATTAAATGAAATACATTATAGATGTATATATATATATATAGCAAGGATTTTCAATTCATATCAAAGTATATTTATTTTAATGACTGAAATGTCATTAAAATAAATATACTTCCCTATAAAATAAATAAATTTACTTTTAATTTATTATTATTATTGTATGAGTGATTAATTTTAAATTTAGAAAAATGTTTGAAAACATTTTCTGAAGATAAATAAATAGTTATGTACATAAAAATACATTTGCATTATAATTCGAAGTTTAAACATCAAAAAAGCAATAGATATCAAAAGAAAATATTAGTTTGGAATCAACAGAAATATAACAATAATATAAATTATTCTTGGCAAATTTCTTTTCTGGATCTAGTCTTCGTCTTGTTGGAATCTTGTTAATTGCAAAGTTTGCAGAATGACTCGTTCAGTGTACACCATGCATCCCAAGTAAATCATTTGTCTTGTTATTGAAATTCCCATATACAGGAGAAATGAGATTCACCAAAAAACGAGCTTTATTATGTACAGTTGTTAAATTAGAATAAATTATTAGTAAAAAGACAAGAATATAGTAGATTGCATAAATTTTTAGCTATTTCTTTCTTGAAGGAGTCGGATTTTCTTGCATATATGATATATTTAATTAAATAGTAATGGAATAGCAATGAAATTAACACCAATAAAATCTGGAAAATTTGTTTGAAAATTGTTGACACGTGTTTATTAAATTTTATTTTTTAAGGATTGTCTAATTCTGAAACCATTGCATATGAAGTTGAAAGAAAATAATGAAAAACTATACATTTTTCTGTCTGTTTATATTTTGTCCCAGAAGTAACGTCAGTACATAAGCTGTCCCTAATCATTTCCCTAACTCTCAAGAATATCCCTTTATCAATAGTTTTAAAATACTGAAACTTTTATATATGTATTAGTTAAAACAGATTTTTTTTTAAAGTTTTCTTGAGACAAAACATATCTTATAAATGTTTTACGGCTATTCAAATCATACAGAAATTTTCGATTTGTAGTCCAATTGCATATTAGAACTCACAAATAATTTATAATCTGTTCAGTTCAAAATCAGTCTAGTCCATTGAATGTTTCAACATCGACACTTTTTTCTTATAAGTATTTTTTATTTCAATAAAATTTTCGAATTCTTTGTTTTAAAAAAGCCTGATTAAAATAAAACTCTTATCAGAACATACGATGAATTTTAATCTGCTTTTGTAGTTAATTATTTTTCTTATCTGTCAAGACTCAGTTTTAGGGAGAAAATTTCATTGAAATTTGTTTTAAATCTTATCAAAAAACTCTTTTAAAATAATCCCTTCCTTTAAAGTGCAGTTTTTATGTCCCTTCTTAAAAAACATTGTTTTTAACTTAGAGAAGAGTACGTATAAAATTATCAGGAATTTTAATAACTTATGTTTTTTATCCATTATTGTAGTTATTAATTTTTAATATGCGAAAGTAGAGAGATGAGATGGAAATACAAGGAAGTAATATTAGTTTTTTGTTCTTAATTTAATTTTATTTTTTTATTTCATTCTCCACTTCATCAAGTCTTAGAAATTCCATCGCGGTTTCTTTTGCTTCATTGCCTTTGAATCCATTCCAATGAAAAAGTTCCATTTTGAATACTTTTTATTTTTCTTTAGCTTCAAAAACGTCTTTCTTTTTTTACATTCCTCCTACGAATGAGTGCATAATTTTCTTTATATACTTTCTAAGATTAACACTGCCTCAAATATTTTAAAATAGGAAACAAATTAAATAATCATATTCAGATTTGTGAATAAAATATTTTGCCTGTTTATTTTACTTATCATTTAATTTATTATACGCATTTGTACACTTGAAGCATGATATTTTCTCAAAAAAATTTAAAAGAATATCAGTGGAATTTCTATTTTAAATATTATTCTGCAAAAATCTTATATAACATTCAAAGTTTAAATTTTGTTTTGTTTTGAAAAAAAATATTGGTTGATAATAATCTGAATTAACTAATATTAATTTAATTTTAAGAAATAAGAAAATGCTGCTTACAATTTTCATAAAGATTGATTCCAGTTAAAGTCCATTTTAGATAAAGTGAATATATTACAATTGTGTTTATATTCACTTCGCAATAGTAAAACTTAATCTGTTTATCTCTTATTTATCCAAATCGAGCAGTCATAAAGTGTTCGAGTAGGATGAAACAATGAATGAATATCAATAATTCAAAAAAGAAAGAACTAATTGAAATAGAATTTCATTTCATCTAATCATACGCCAAAATCCTCATAATCCTTATATATTATTATAAATTTCAAGCATCATAGGCGAAAATTGATATAATTTCTCAAATTCCCATTCTGAAAAGAATTCATTCAATTATCAACATTTTCATGAATGAACATAACACTAAACATTCAATAAATACTTGATCTTTTTCAAACACATTGCAGATTAATTATAATCAACATTAAAGAAATTTCGATCAGAGTAAATTTTAAAAATAGCATACCGAAGTCAAGGGAATATAGTTGCTATTCCCATTCGAAATTGTAATGATAGGAGTGACGGATACATATTAATTCACTGTAACGTGAAGTGAAAAACTTAAGGTGGCATCCTTCATATCATCCTTAGTTCAAGATGCATATCAATAATGACTTACTATCAAGTACAATTTGCACAACACAATTTAAGGAGATGATGGTTAAGCTAAAGAAACTTTAAAAATGAAGAAGCTTTTCAAACTGATCGTTCTAAATTAAAATCTAATGCTGCTGCATTGTTAGAATCTTCAAACAGAAGACCAAAATGTTTATAACTTTTATGGATATGTGAGAGTTTTGTTGATTTCTTTCATTACTTTATTTTATTGTTTTATTCCCTTCTATCCATTCTACTTCTTCCAGCGAGTCCACAATCGTTCATAGAAATTTATTCAAATTGGTAAATACTGAAGAGAACTTCATTTGATTATGATTGTAAATGTATAGGATTGCAGATATGATGTATTTGCATGTAATAAGACTAAAAATTCTAATAAAATTCGATTAAACATCTTTCATAATAATACGTAAAATGTAACAACTTTTACTATTTTAATCCATCAAATAGGAATTAAATACATGCATATTTTGGAATAAAAATTATATTATCAGCTATAATAATTAAACTGAAAGTACAGGAGAATATACTCAGGATAAAATAACTTTTTTTTAGAAATTTAATAATTTTCAAAATAAAATTTACGATCACTACCGTGTAAAAATAGAAATGTTAAATATTTTTGAAACAAACGTGACAATAGTGAATGTGAGACCTGTACTTCGTTACGAACAATCTGGTGAAAACTCTGTATTTATTTTTTTTTTCAAAACGTTTGACTACATTAATTTAATGAACTATAAAATATATCAAGATAAATATATAGGACTAACCTCCAATAATATTAATTTTAGACATGACAAAAAAATTAATATTAAGAAACTGTAAAACTGTTAATAATTGTGACGATTCTTGATACCGAAATTAAATTAGAATAATAATTAATTTAAATTACTGTTACTTAAAACATGTGTTTAATTTTTAGAATATATATTTACTTCATTTGAAATATTCTTATATTATTAATGTTTAATTTTTTCATCTTTCTGTTTGAATATTTTAGTATATAAAGAAGACCTATATATATTAAAGTATATAAGCTTTCATATCCTATACATTAAAATATACTAGGGAACTGTCAATATAGAGCCCTTGGCTTTAGTCTTTCATCTAAATTAATCAAGTTATTAGCCCTCCTATAATCAGATAAATATTGGGAATGTGTTCTGATTACTACAAATTCATGTAAAAGGACAACTTGTTGTGTTCTGTTAAAAATTCTGTGTTAAAAATTTGTTTTATTTTTAAATTTCTTACATTAAACACCAACTAATTCCTTTTAAAAGAACAGTTGAATAAATTATACAAAAAAAGATGAACAATTCTTCAATATCAGTTATCACACATTATGAATAAAATTATTTTAAGATAATATTCATACTTATTTAATATTTTGCGTAAGAAAATATTTTTCAAATAAAGAAAGATGTGTTTATTTAAAATGAATTAAATTTTAGAAGCAAATTATATTCATTAACTTATAGAACGCTTTTTACAATGTTTTTATAAATTCATGTTTAGCATTTACCACATCAAAAAAGAAAACTAAAACTTTTAAAAAATTATTATATTTGATGTATTTTCTGAAAAAACAAAATTAAACATCTCAAATATGAAGCAAAAAGATTTACATTTAACATTTAAAACTCACTTAATTTATTATCTGGGAGGAACTCCGTTAAGTTATCTTGGAAAGTATATAAATTCCTTGAATGCCTTACATGTGATAAATTGCTCATTTAGTTTTAATTTCATTACTACTCAAATATTCTTCCAAGTTACAAATACTACGTTTTCACGTTTCTGTTTTTATCTAGCTTATCATTCTGCTTATATTTTTAGCTTACTTTAACATCTTCAGTTTTAAATCCAACTTCTCTCTTTTCTTTTTAATATTTTTTGAAACTTTAGCTAAATATATTTTTTTATCTCCAAGAACATTTAGAACATAAAACTGAGTTGTTCAGAGAAAAATTTTCACTTCGAGATTATTATTCTCAGTAATAATTTTCTTTATCAATAACTAAAGTACAGATGAACAATTTCTTGCAGTGAACTGCAAAGAATTCATTTTTTCTGCACTTTCTTTAAATACACGTAGAATTGCACTCCCATTTCTAAACATTAATGTGCATCTTAAAAAAAAGTCTGACAGGAAGAAGAAATTTAATTTCCTCACAGAAATCTTTTTTTTCCCTCTCATATCAGAAGATGCATTACGAACAGAAAATCATTGGTACAAAAGTAGATACTGAAAGATAACTGTCAAAACAAATATATTTTTGTTCATAATATTTTTTTATGAAAAACATTATAAGCAGGATATTTCTTTATCTTAAAAATAGTTTGCCGAAAATATCCTCATCAATGTCTAAAAATGGCATGTACTGAAATTTAACAAAAAACTTTAAAAGAAAGTTACAGATTAAAAAAATTGTGTTCAAAAATAATTTTTAAACTAAACAATCAAGAACCGAATTATATTTTCAATTGAATTAAAAATTTTAAAAAATAGTGTCCTAAATTTTTATTTGAAAAACTATGAATAATATATACTTTTGTCAAGCCATTTCTTTATCACCCAGAAAATAAACCAAAAAAAATACTTAGTGATCTGTGAATAATAATTGAGCTGACAGCGTAAATAGTTTTAAGACTTATTAATTCAGTTTGAAAATTTATATCTATAATTAATATTATAATAAGATATAAAAAGGTACAAATGGAGTGATTAGATAAATTGAAAATTACTGGTAATTAATGAAAATAAATGAGGAATAATTCCCAATTCTTTGAAAGTAACTAAGTAATAATTTTAATTTTTAAATTCTTTTAATTTTTTAATGAAAATACATCTTACATTTTCTTAATTCACTACTTTTCAAATAATAAACAGTGCTTCGATTTAGCAGGGGCTATCTTTTTCGTAATAAAGTAAAATCAGGAACTTCAAGATCATTGATGTTTATTTACTCATCCATAAAAGAAATGTAGAAATTTTTTGCAAAGTGCAAAAAATTTCTACATTTGTCTTTAACTAAAGATCACTAGCTATCAATGACGGTATATTTTATCGTAATTGCTTAAATTGTATTGATAACCATTTCACAAAGAACACAGAACGCAGAACAACTATTGTTTTCTTTTTCATATGTATTGAAAAGTGTTGTAAAAGACTCTAAAGCTCTAAATTAAAAATTAAATATATACACAATCAATAATTAAACAGTAACTAATATAGTTTTATAAAAAAAAAAAAACAATCGAGTTAGGTAAAGCGAAATTGGAAAAAAATAAACATTACGATACTTACTAATTTTGTATAAAAAAAAAAAAAAAAAAAAAAACATTGTTATACTTATATTTAAGGGAACTCATTTATTTATTTTTCAAACTAGTGATCTAAAAACAAATTATTCTTCCTTTTCATTCCTTGATATTAATAAAAAATATAAACGTTGCCTAAAACCAATTAAGCTAAAGCCATTCCGTTAGCTAAAGAAAAAGTGACGCAATCAATATAATAAATATTCATTAACTTTTATAAGTATATTTCTTTATAGATCTCCTTAAAATAGCTTCATTTCTAATATTCGGCTTTATAATTTAAATTCTGCAGGTTCTGACAATTAAGATTGAACTGGTCGTCAAACTGATCCAAGTCCCCATATCGAAATCCGGTTGTATATTCTTTAAATCATGTAAATTGATGTATTATGATTACATACCTATCGTCTGTTCAACAGAAATGTAATCGTTTCAGTTAGCAATATGATTCTACAACTTGCCTTTAATAAATAACAAGAAAATGATAATTTTACTCTATAGAATCAAAAGATATAATAAATAATTACATGCTGCAGAATTAATGTGAAATTAGATTTCAAAAATTTTAATCAATAAATAAAATAAAATTATACTTATATATGAGAAAAAAAATTAACTAAATATACAACAATAATTATCATCAATCAATGATTTGTGGTCTGAAAAAGTAAAAGTTTTTCTGTAAACATTAATTACATGTGTAATACTCATCGAAACATTCTAGATCCATAAAAGTAATAATGGAACAAAAAAAAATTATTTTGTGCATACGATTCTTATATCGTTACATTCGAGGGTTAAAGAACTTTCTTTTCAAAGCAACTAATTTTTTCAACAAATTTTGTTAAATAACCATCGTAAAGTATTGTTTGAGCCTTCGTTTCTATTACGTTATTTTTAATTTGGGGTGCATTGCATATGTGTATGTGTTGATATTGCAGTACATTCACATCGATAAAAGTAGATAAGGAAGTAAACTTATTTTATCAAGTCATACTCAACTGAAAAAATAATCTAAAATTACTCGAGAGATTTCTGGAAATATATGTCATAAAATAAATACGTTTGCAGAAATATATGGAAAGTACATATGAAGTAAATTTGATTGCGTTAAGAAATTTGATAAACGATTCCAATTTATGTCAAAATCGCAATGTTTTCGAGTTTTATTGTGGTATTCTTTCTCTGATTTAATGGTTAAGTAATATGTCATAGTTTATAATTCAATTAAATTAATGTCACTCTAAATCAAAATTAAATGTATTATTGATGAATCTTTTAATTTTTTAACCAGACGAAGTGACGACAACAGAGTCTGAGCTGGAACCTCCCTTTCCTCACTTCTACATCATTTGAACAGGTCAACATCTGTTCAACGTACATCAGTCCCTGTTATTCAATATAATTGTGTTTCTGAAATTCACATATAATCATAACATTGATGGCTGAGACGTTAACGACCTTAACTTCTTCACTGCCACAGATCTAATTATATTGTAATATAACAATAAATTAATATTAGTTTAACATTACTTTTATGTATAATTACTTCTTATAAAATTAATCTAGAGTGTTCAAAAGAAATTTATTATTTTTATTAGTAATATTTCCACTCAAGTGATGTCAATATCTTAAAAAAAATTCTTTCAATGAAATTGAAATACACGTTTCTTCGGAAAGGTATATATATATATATATATATATATATATATATATATATATATATAT
>BMAW01105645.1:326256-339403 GCA_019974015.1 Nephila pilipes
TGGAGATAAAAACCAACGTTTTTAAAAACAACAGTTTATTAAAGAAGTTTATTAAAAAAGTTTATTTTTAAAATTTATTATTAACAGTTTATTAAAAAAGATTATTGAAATATTACTTAAAACTGTTAGTTATTTTTAACTTTAAAATTTACTTAAAAAGAGACATTTGTGAGCGTATTAAAAAATCATAATACTCATAAAATCAAAGCATGCATTTGAAAGTTTGTAAGTCATTCTATTAAAAAAAAATGGTAACCAGAATTCAGAAAAAATTATTGTGATAAGACACGGCGCCAAATATTGGAATCTTTCTTTCTTGCGAATTATTACTGACTGAAAGTCAGCAACCCTTACTATCTCATCTTTGTGAGTTTTACGACGTATGGGGAGTTCCCGGTGTTCCCAGAGGGGGAAAGAAATTTTTTCCCTCAATCTTAAAAGCACCGAGGGGAAAGAATATTTTGACTTATTAAAATTATTGAAATATTAGTTAAAACTTGTCGCAAATGTCTAAATACTGCATTGTTAGGCGAGTACGAACGATTCCCAAAATTTCAAAGCTCTAGCTTGATGGGAAGTTGGTTAAATTAACGATCGAAAATTTGATGACACACACACACACACACACACACACCAAGTGAAATTCAGAAAAACGTTTTAAAATTGCTTTTAGTGTTAGATTTATAAGAATGTTTTTGGTAAATTCCTTTAGATGAGAAAAGTGCTGAACTGTGGCAACTCCTTTTGACATATATAAATTCAATAGGTTACTACTTGGAATTGCTTCAGCCCCTGAAGTATATCGGAAACGAAACCAAAATGTGCTTGGAGATATTAAGGGTGTACAAATTTATTTTGATGATTTAATAATAGCAAGCACAATCAAAGAGAGGATCACGACTAAAAGCCTCTGCTTATATTAGAAAGGCTGATAAATATCACATAATAGCAATAAATGAATTAAACAAGCCAATGAATAAATCAGGTGTTAAAAGGCTTCTGCTCAAATTTTTTGTCAAAATTCATATCCCAATGTATCAAAAATTACAGCACCGTTAATATTCCTATAAATAGTATTGTTGATTTCCTTTGGTCATGAAAGCATGATAAGGTTTTTAATAATATTAAAAAACTTATCAATTCATCTCCTGTACTAAAAGTTTTCGATAGTTCTAAACAAATATCTACACAGTGTGATAGTTCAAGAATGGATTGGAGCATATGTCTTCTGCAAGATCACCCCGTATGTTTTGCATCCAGGTATCCAACTGAAAGTGAAAAGAATTGTGCAGAAATTGAGAATGAATTATTCGTAGTTTTTGCGTTTACAAAGCATTACAATTTTGTATGAACATAAGGTGTTAGTTCAAAGTAACCATAAGCCATTGACTTCGATTACTAAAAACCCAATTAGTACAATTTCCTCACGTTTATGGTAAATGCTGTTGAAATCACTAAAGATTGAATTTACTACTGAGCACTTTCCAGGTAAAAATAAGTATCTCTACCTGGCAAGGATACTTTGTCGCATGCTTTTCTAAAAGATGAAGGACTTGAAGATCCGGAAATGATGAATACTTTACATTCATTTGGTAATATCTTCCAATGATTTCTCGTAGAATAAATCAGTTCCAAAAGACACTCAAGGATTATAAGATAGGAAATAATATTATTAATAAAAGAAAGTAATGTAGGTTTTGGAAAATGTATAAATAGGGCACAAGAGATTAAGTATTGACCAGGAATTTCACAGGACATTGAAAAGTTGTTGCAAATTATTACATGTGAGTAAAATTTTGAAAAACCCAAACTAAAGCGATACTGTTACCTCATAGCATTCCTCACAAACCCTATCAGAAAGTATGAATAGACTTATTGTTTCACATGAATGTTAATTATCTTGTGGCAATTGATTATTTTTCAAAATGGTGGGGAGTAGAAAAGGTTAATAATAAAACAATTGGAGAAATGCTGCAAGTACTTGAAATAATAACTGCTAGGATTGGCGTGATTTAAACTATAGTTTGTTTTAACAGAGTATTTATCAGCTACGAATTTAAGAAATATACAAAGAAAGAAATAAACAATAAGAAGTATATAATATATCAATTTTCATTCATTATTCCATATCATTCTTTATAAGCAATAGAATGGAGAGAAATTTATAAAGATTGCATAGGAACTATTTAAGAAAGAATATGAGGAAAATAATAGATCTACAATACACACAACACTATAGCTTTTCTTGAATATAAAAATACTTCAATCTTAGGAATAGGTTTAATCTGCTTCCCACAGCTAATGTTTGATTAGAAGGAGAAATTGCTTAAAAATGGTAAATTGTTTAATTCTGAAATCTTAAAGAATGTTGACCCAAAATTACAGCAATGACAAACAAAGTAAAATTTGTATTTTAATAGGATGACAAAAACTCTAATGCCCTTAAAGACTAGATAAGTTAAGAGCATGAGAAATAAATCTTGAGAGCCTGCTACTGTAGTTTATAAAAATAAACCAAGGAACTATAAGATTCAAATTACCACAAATTAAATGCATACAAAGGGAGAGAAAATAGAAAACATTTAAAGACTTCAAAAGTTATGCATAATCCCAACTATGAAATTAACTGAGATTTTGATTTTTCCTTGAACTATAGTGATGAATTAGAAATTCTGTAATTACAAATAATATTGTAGAAAGTAATTTTTCAGATTTAAACAAGGTTATCAAACAAAATGTGGATGATATATATATATATATATATATATATATATATCCTGCATATTTTAATTATTTGTGTTAAAGTAAAAAGGGAGAGGTGACATCTCAGAACATATTATTTATTAATTTTAATCGTATCTGTTAATCATAATCATATCTATTACAAATGCGAGGAATCTGGCTACGACTTGATACATGCTATTGGATCCTAGTACATGAAGATGTTTTCAAGTTTCTTGTAAATTATAAATTATCATTAACATGAACTGTTACGTTTAATATAAAGTACACAATCTCAAATGAGTTCTTTTTAAAGTTTCATAGCAAAATTTTAATTTCTAATCATTTTATTTTTATGAATTTAAAACATTTCTCAAATTTAATTGTCATATACGTAGAGTAATTTCTTTTTATGAGAATAATAAGTTCCTCTAAAGAGTAAAATTTTTAAGGGTGATTTTATTTCTTACAGAGTTTTGCTTTTTAAACATATACAACGAACATCGCAACAATTAATTTAAATTAATGTAGAAGTTTTCTTTAATTGAATCAAATTGTATATAAAAATTAAACCATTGTATTGTTAAAAAAAATGAAATTTGATAGCATGGAATAGTCTTGATGTTTCTTTTGAGAAAACACATCATAAAAATTAATTAATTAAAAACGCTTTTTTCAGCATACGTTACATGCATCACAAGCTTACGCTTTAGGGGAAGAGAGATGCACTGCCTTTGGAAACCATATATTAAAAAGGAATATTTGAAAGAAACATTCATTCAGTGTCGCCAGATAATAATTATAAAATTTCCCGAGATTACATTCCATTCTCCCCCAAGAAAGATTTTCGATCACGTGATTATAGTCTGGGTAGCAGCCATAGTAAACGTCATTGCAGGGCATGCCACGAGTTTTTCATTTTCCACAAAAATAAATGGCCCCATTGAATTTTCCTTAATTTTTCTCTAATCAGAGCTTTTGTTTAACCCTGGGGTCATGAATAATGCTTTGCGAGGAGCCAATAAAATGAACTATGAAAGAAGACGATTTGAGTTTTTCACCCCAAAATTATTTTTTATCCTCAGACTGAAATCCATATTAAAATTAAGCATACGTCTGTTTTAACTAATCTAACTGTTCTAACAAGTAATCAACCAAGCTTTTGGCAGCCAACTGCTAAGATATACAACATTCGTAAAAAATTGACAAGGAAATCTAAATTTTACAAATTTTCTTTTCAAAGTTGTTTCACAGAATCAGTATAATATATTCTGTGTGTGAATTAGTGTGTTTGAATAACATTGAGTTCCTTAACTAACAAGAAATGATATAAAACAATTACTTTGGACAATGATCAGTTTAAATTTTCTTAAGACGCTGAAAAAAAATTTAATTAATTAACTACTTTTGAACATTGAGTAGTTTTAGCTCACCATATTTTAGATATATATTTTATTTGCATAAGAGCCGGACTTCTTACGTGCGTGTGCCAAGGAGTGATATAGTAATAACCATAGCGAGTCGTGCCATGCTCACAATAAGAGCCTCGACAGCCGTGCACGGAGAAAAAAGAAATACTCAAAAATGAATACCTAGACGTACTCATTTTGAAATGAGTATGTTTGTATCAGATTTGAGCGTATACCTGTATCGAATGTGAACATTACAAGTATTCAAAACCAAAAAAAAATGGGAAATCAGCATTCTCAAAAAATTATTACAGATATAAGGACTATAAAAGTTCCTTTTATATACTGACTACGTATTTTACAAAGTGTGTTTCAAAAACAAATATGGTTTGCTTTAATATTTCGAACTATATTTCGTATTTACCACGCTACACGCGGTAGAATACAGGAATATTAAAATGAGTAAGTACTTATACTCATTTTCGCGTCTGTGTTTGTTTACATTTTTTTTCCCAGTGACTCACTCACCACTACAGAAAGATTATTTTATTTAAGATATAAAAATGTTGTTGAAATGTTATTGATCATGATTTTCTGATTTATGATTTGAAAATGATTTTCTGTGAGTAGTTATTTGTGCTTTGCAGGTGTTTTTTTTTTTCTGTATTCATATTGCATCGTAATCGTAGCTTAGTGACTTCTTACTTTAATTTGCATTAAAATTATTTTCATGCATGTAAATATTTGTGTATGAAGCTTATATTTTATAGAATAACATTACAGTATTCAAAAAGCAGTGTTGTTAAAATTTTGAGCCATTTTGCTACATTTTTTTTCTATCGATGACTATACACCGATGATGCTCGACAAGAATTCCAGGTAAAATCGAACTTTGATGGATCCCCTTGGCGATTTTTTTGAGATGGCGCCAAAGCGGGTGTTTCAAACTCGGAGCTTCCGAAAGAGAAAAAAAATATTGCGTCGTGCCTGGAAGGCAAATGAAGTACCAGAATGACACCAAGGCGGGTATTTCAAATGAGAAGCGGGAGAAGATGGCGTCGAATCCCCTTTTACAGATTTTATAGGGTTACCATAAACAAACCTGCATGGTAACCACATTAGCGATTTATCGCCAAAAGAAAGTTAAAGTTCGCCAGGCCCCCTCCAACTTCGATTCAACCGAATTTTGAATCGGAAGTTTTGTAACAAAAACTTCATAAAGTGTAAAATAATATATAAGATGAAGAAAATGATACTTGCAAATAAAGGAGAGCTTATTTATTTCCCTGAAAATTTTAATTGATATATATTTTTCTGTTTAAAATTCATTTTCGATACAACAACAGTATCGGAAAATAAATTCAAAACATACTCACTGGATTGTTTGATTCTCATATTTGATGCAGTAACAGATTCACAAATAAATACATGACACTCATTTTTCTATTCTACACTCATAATTGATACAAGATTATATTCAAAAATGAGTATGTGAAGTTTCCATTTTGAGTACGTACAAAAATGAGTATGTGCGAGACTCAAATATGAGTATGTTGGGATAGGAACTATTTTGAGTATGTGACGTACTCAAAAGTGAGTACGTGAAGTTGCCATTCTGAGCATGTGCTTGTTACTAAAAATGAGTATGTGCGAATCTCAAATTTGAATACGTTGGGATCGGAGCCATTTTGAGTATGTGAAGTATTCAAAAGTGAGCACTTTCAACTCGATTTTGCATACCCGTTTTTCTCAGTGTGCGAATGCTTCCACATGCAATTTCTTTGAGATAGGTACATAAGAAATATTTTAATGGAAAATCTGGTAAGAGCATGGAGGTCATTCTGCGATGGTCGACGATAGTTCGAACATTTCAGGTACTGCTTCATGTTCTTTTACTGAATACGAGTTTTAAAAGTCGTATAATTTCCCGATAACGCAATAATAACAACTCAATCAAAATTTGAAGAATGCATCTTTATTTTACTTTATTTTCCGTTTTAAAGAACTTCAGCCTGATTCAAATCATAGATATTATTTCATCTAAACATTATTTGCTTTTCTCTCCCTTACAACTGACTCTTGGTGTGTGTGTGTGTGTGTGTGTGTGTGTGTGTGTGTGTGTGCGTGCGTGCGCGCGTGTGTGTGTTGACAAGTGTTAGCAGCGCCACCTACCTAGACGACTGAACAGATGCATTTATATGTTTGCTGGATGACACAAAAAGGCACACTTTCTTCATGTTCTGCTGCTTCACCAGCAGCAAATTGTCTGAAAATCCTGTAATACATTCTGCAGAAACTCCAAGTATAAGTTTCCCGTTAACATAACTTCTTAAAATATGGACACGATCATGCAAAATATTACATTATACATGACTAGAAAACCGCCTGTGATGAAGAGATGGTAGAACATTTACAGGATTTTCAAACACCTGCAAATGTTATCTGTCTATTACATATTTCACTGTTGTTAAAACATACCTCATATATTAAATAATGTCGGTAAAAAATTCTGGCCTAACCAATTTGTTCAAGATAAAGTTACACTAATCTTAATACACTTGTCACTAATATTTGTACTATTCTGAGATTTGTTGTGAATTTAGATAAGATGTTCTCTAGTAATAATATACGTCCAACATTCTCTAGTTTTCTAGATCGAGACTTATTGCAGAATTCTTGCAGAAGAGTTATTTAATTAAATTTTGAAATCCATTTTAAGAATGCTATTGATTTACTAAGTCTTGTTATAAACATATTTCTGAATCACTGCGTTTTATTTCTTGGTTGCTAGAGTTTAAAGTTAGAGAGAGTAGAAAATGCTAGTGTTTCATAGTTTCACACACATAATTTTATTTTTAGATTACTTTCATCAAATATTGAACTTAGTCTTAACTTAATTATACTGTGTGATTCAAATTTTATTTGAGCCATTTTAAGCAACACGTCTTTACTAGAAAAGGTTAACACAAATACGAGTAATTTAAAATTGTACATAAATATGAAACACAATTAATTAAACAGCTTTCTTTTTATAAAAGATAGATTGAAAAAGAAATATTCCAAAAACACTGTTGGTATTAAATGAAAAATAAAAGTTTAGTGGAAATCCTTTAATTTAAAAGCTTTTCTGCTGTAAACATTTGGAATGGATTATTGTCCACCCACATATTCCCTTAAATGGAATTAATTTTTTTTTTCTAAATATTTCTCAATACGGATTTAAATCTTTCGAAAGAAAATTTCTCTTACACAAAACTTGATTGTATTTGTCTTTTCTCTTTTTCATTTTCGATTTTGTTCCAATATAGTTTAAAGTGTTTTTCACTATCGTCAGTTCTCTGTGCTTTTTCATTTCTACTCTCTCTTTCGTGCTTTACTTCATCAACAAAAATAACGATTCGACATTTGTTTTCGTTTTTATTTATCGCAACGCAAAAAAGATTATTTTTAGAAGTCAATGCATTTTCCCTTTTAATGCAACATATATTCAGGTGTTAAGCGAATAAGACAAAACAGAATTGAACTTGCTAAATTTTTTACATTAAGACTTTACATTGGAAAAAAATTCCTTTACACTATTTATAGTAATCTAAATATTAATTGCATTTAGTTCAGTTAAATATTTGTTGCTTAAATCATTTGGGTGTATATGCATTAATTTATAATTTACTTATAAATAAAATAAGACAAATTTTCCAAAAAGCACATTGAAAGTTAAACTTGTTTCATTGTACTATTGTAGAAAAGTGAATTAAAAATAAACGTTACTTTTTATTATCCTCATGAGTTTTAAGTAGTTTGCAGAATTTCTAATACAGTATTCTTAAGTTAAATTTATATAGAGCAAAAATAAGTAGGCATGGACATTATACGAATCTATGAAAATGTAAGACTTAAATTAGAAAATATGTTAAATATGTGTATGTGTGTGTATAAGTTGGTGGGTAGGTGTATTGTCTCGTAGAATGCAAGTGAAATAAAGACTATTGATTTTGATCTTAACTTCAGAATTATCAATTTGATATTAAGATGATTATGAGTATTAAGAACTCAATTTGACAGAAACAATGAAAAGAAGAATTTACTCTAGATTAACATAAATGAACGATAAATGAAAATAATAGGATGCAAAGCAGGACAACAAGAAGATGAAAATATATCTTCGATTTACAGCTTTTCGAGAGCTTTATACACTCCATAACAAAACAAACAAAAAAAAACGACGTACCAAGAAGACAAAAACTGGCGGGTAGGAAAATTATGTACAGAATAGAAAATGATTAAAATTTCAAAAAATTGAATGATTTATTTCAGAGTTACATAATTACAAAGTAGCGAGTTCAATAAGGTGTTGACCCACCTCTAGCCTGGATGCAAGCGGCCACACGTCGTGACATAGAGTGATAAAGCTCCCTGGTGGTCTCCTGAGGTATTTCTTGCAAAGTTTGTTCCAATTGTCGGGATAGGTCGCTAACATTCCCTAGTAAATGCAGTCACCTTCCCATCATATCCCAGAGATGCTCGATTGGAAAGAAATCTGGCTGGCCAAGGAAGTGTTTGACAAACTGTAAGACAGTTCATAGCAACACGTGCCGTATATGGTCTGACATTATCTTGCTGAAAAATAAGGTCAGGGTAAAGGAACGGTAGCAAAACAGGTCTCAGAATGTCGGTGACGTACCGCTGTGCTGTAAGTGTGCCTCTAATGACGACCCAAGGAGTTCGGCTATCGAGGGAAATAGCACCCCAGACCATAACTCCTGGTTGAGGGCCTGTGTGGCGAGCAATAGTTAAATCAGGATTGACACGCTGTCCTGGGCGTCTCCAAACACGTCTTCGATGATCGTCAGGACACAGTTGGAAGCGGGATTCTTCGCTAAACACTGTATGTCCCCTGTCAGCATCATTCCAACCTGATCGAGTCAAGCAAGACTGCAATCTGGCTCGACAGTGTGCACGCGTGAGTGGCAGGGGGAGTAGCGGTCAGTACAATTTCACTCTATCAGCCGTCTGTGAATGATCATGGTGGACACTCTTGAGTGGGTCCCACGTCGGATGGTTGATAATAATGATGGCGCTGTGATTACTGATCCGACAAACACTCTGTCCTCCCAATCTACTGGGCCTAGGTCGACCACTACCATCCTGACGCTGAAATCTGACATTGTCCACCCATTCTTGCCAGCATCTTCTTCCAGCATCGCTTCGACCTATGTGACGAGAGATTCTCCGATTTGCCCAACTTGCCCCTTTCAATCCAATGATACGACCTCTTTCAAACTGTGACAGTTGCTTGTTATGAGCTCGAATCCTGTGATGAGGCATTTTTTCAGTCCTTGAAAGGTTCCAAAATCGTAATGCTACAGAAAATTTGACCATCCTATTGAGAATCGCTTCTTATATACACCTGCTGTGTGCTCAGTTCCGATCGCTGTAGCTCTCGCTATTCCTTCATAGGACACCAAATTTTAATCGATTGCATGTTCGGTCCAAATGTCATTGCATACGGAATTTCATTACAATCGGACAACTCTTTCTTGGTGTGTCATTTTTTTTTTTTTTTTTTTTTTTGTAGAGTGTACATATATATAAGAAAAAGAGGATACACTTAGCTTCATTTCATGGTTCTCTGCACAAGTTCTCGAGAATAAATATGGCTAGCACATGGATACCATGTAAGTATATGTATATATGTGTATATATATATATATATATATATATATATATACACTTAATATTGTGTGGTGCAGTGACAAATATTTTGAGGCATACATTTCATATTTGAAATCTTTTATTAACAAGTTATATGGCACACACACCATTACATCAAATATCATCCAACAGACAATTGCTCCGGCTAACGTCGAAGTCTGTCTGCCAGACAGTCTGAATGGTGATCGTATCCGGATCAACAAGAAGTAGTGATGTCAATCGAGTACAAAGTAATATACATTCCAAAAATAAAGAAACAAAAAAATGATGATACACGAAGTGTACGAGCCATGACGTCACAACTCCTTTCCCGTTAAGATTTTTTTTTTTACTTTAGTAAAAAGCATTTCCATAAATGTTTACACATTTAAGGAATTACATTATAAAATAAAGAGAGAATAAAGCAAGATAAAGCGAACAAACATATACAAATGCAACGTCTTCCCATAGACAAAAAAAATTATTTTCCCCAAAATAATTTCTTTAAATATATCATTTCCACATATAAATTTCTTTTTAAAATAGTCTACTTAAGCTCTCATTTGTGCTGATAACCCGAGTACCAATAGCTTACGCTGATACCTTAAGGACGTAAGTACCAATGCTGACACCTCAAGTAAGACTTATCAAATATACAATTACAACAATACTAATTTTCACCATAACCAAAACAAAAGTACGAATAATTACTCATAAAACATTCTGCACATACATATGAAAGATATGACAGTCATCTTCTAAAAATATCCACTATACAAATATCCTTAAATTCAGAAAATACCCACAACACAAATTAATTTCTAATTATGCAACATTTCGATTTAATATATTAACATTTTCATACCATGACATTCAATTATGGATTATGAATGTTAACTTATACGCTTTTTTCGTAAATGTTTTCAAAGCTATACATTGTCTTTTAGTATCAGAGATTCTGAAAAGTTATTTACTGTCAATGAACTGTTTACACACACATGCTCAACTATACTCTAAATTCCATCAGCATCAATGAGATAATGGACAACTTTTTACGTTTTGATAATTTGTCATCTTATTCATTATTCGTAGAAGAATCTTCACACTTATAAAAATTTTCATTAGCAATTTTACCTACTTTACTTCCAATATTTTTTGAAATAACATTATCTGAAGACTTAAAAATGGTAAATTTAGAAATAAAGCTCTTACGATTTTTAGATAACATGTTGGTATTATAACACTAAAATTAAGTAATAATATAGAATAAATGGAGTTTCAAGGCCTTCCTTTGAATTTTTAAGATACTGAGATTGATTTATTACAATTTTTATTAATTGTAACTGAACCCTCCCCCTTATCTAAAACTATTTCATTCTCATGCACCTCTGAATTATAAGGAATATTTAATGACTTTTCGCTATCTGTCAATCTATTTAGGTCATTTAATTTATTCAAATAATCTAACGATTTTCTCTCTGCATCCAAATAGATTCACTATTCTTCATCTTCATTATTTGCAATAAATTCATGTTTTTCTTTTTTTATCCATCACACAATGCGTATCAATCTGATGTTCTGCCTCTTTTATATAACACCTCAGTTATATCATTTTCTTCACAATTAAGATCTTGTTCATAATTTAATGGATTATTTATAGAAATACTTGACTTCCTTTTCTGAACTAAGAAAAGAATATTTTCTTTATCAACCACAATATCGGCGCACTCGTCTGTATCTTTCTTATTTTCATAAAATACATCCTGGATACTTTTTTGATACTATCTGAATTATCAGAAAAAACAAACGCTTTTATATCGTTGTCACACAATTCTATATTAATATTAACAAATCATCTGATAGATTTTCACGAGGATTCTGTTCATTTGATGAGAAAAAGTTTTAATTTGATATTTTAAATCATTAATAATGTTCCCAAATACAATATCCTTCTATGGGCTCTCTTTACAACCTTTTATAGACAGATTAAAATTCATTTCAATTTTTTCAATGAACTTTTGTTTTTGTTTACCTGAGACATTTTCACTGATATGAGAAACATTTTCATTGTTTAAGGGATATTTATCTTGTAGAAAATCTGATTCTGCTGAAAAGATACATGACACAGTTTCTTTATCTTCTCAATAACGATAAATTTTACAATATTTTGATATCGACAATAGATTAGGGTACACATCTTTATCACCTAATTCTGGTCGAATACCATATAACATATCACTATCTTCTGACATTGAAATTTGAGTAAAATTATTATTTAAACCATCTGGTCCTTCGTCAAAAGTAAAGCTTCCAGCAGAACTGTTAGTATCACCTTGGATGTTAATAGAATCATAAAATGGAGTTTTAATATATTCTGTTCTCAAACTAACATTTGATAAACACTTTGAAGTGGCACAATTTTGAACAAGGCTACTGAAGCAGAAACTAAAGCATTTTCAGGTGCAGCTCTTTTATCTAAACTCTCACAGGCCATATGCTCTACAACTTTAAGATTAGAGTTTGTATCTATGGTAAGACAAGGAGAACCAAATTATATCGATATTAGTTTCATCAGATACAGGATATGCGATGAAAATAACTTACTCATTTTTATTTGAGTTTCCCCTCTCTTCAACGTCTTTTTATCAATAGTATTAATTCAGCATCTTCCTTTTCAGCTTGCACAAACTGATCCACATCAAGTTTGGTTAATTCAACCAGAGATTTATCATCAGTAGGAAGGAGTTCAACCTCTTCTGGATTCCTACTTTCATTGTTAGTGACAATATTTTGGGGATCTTCTACCAACTATTCAGAAGTCTCTTCTTTTTCCATCATTTTCTCTCTTCTTGTTTGAACCGCATTCACTTGGTTCAATGAAATATTTCCTTCATTTTCGAAGAGATCAGCAGTCCTATTCCTTAGAAGAAATCAACCTTGATACAGTTCATCTGGAATAACAGCTGCTTTTGTGAATGTTCTTCCCCACTCAAATTCAATAAAAATTTCATCTAATGGTAAACAAGTTGAACTAGCATCCAAAGGTTACCCATACGTTTTCACCAGTGATATCTTCAGGTGTCACAAACTTGCGGCAAACAATATATATAAATATATAAACAGTGTTGCGAAGGATTTCGGTACTGATACCATTTATTTTTCCATAAGAAGTATATGGAGCTCATGCTACAGCTATATATATATATGTATGTGTGTGTATTTATATATATATATATATAAATACACACACACACACATATATATATATATATATAAATACACACACACACATACATACATATATATATATATATATATATATAAAT
>BMAW01105645.1:339503-358199 GCA_019974015.1 Nephila pilipes
AAGAAATTTTCCTCAGTAAAGAAATTTTATTCATACGCATTTGCAAAGTTTTTATTCATTTCTTGCTTGTAAACTAATTATATCTGTAAAGTTTCTTTAAATCCAACAAAAACTGCTCTTTAGCGTACGTAATTAGTTTTCCTTTAAACATACAACAACCCCCTGTTCGACAGATCTTAAGTGTTTTCAATACTGGAATCGCGGATTCGACAATTCCGCTGGCCACCAGCGAGAGTATTCACCATATATTTCCGCAGATAAGACGATAGTTGAATCATAAAAAAAAAGTTTCTAAAAATCCGGGGTCGTTTTATTGGTCCTATACAAAAATATTAGATCGATATTTTTTATAACTTAAAATCAATAAAAAGAAAAACAAATCACTCTTCAGTGTATTTAAAATCCTTCAAAATCCTCTCATATATCATATAAGTCAAATAGCTCCAAAAGTACATCTTCACTTTCGTTGTTGAGAAGCTCGTAATATGGGTCCTCTTCTGTACTTAGTGAATCGATTTCAGCTTCGTCATCAGTATTCATGACAAACGTCCTCAGTGTCATCCATAGTGTTAGAAATCCCCCACTTTTTGAAGATTATGTTAGAAGTACTTGTTAAAGGTACATGTGAGTTCATGATTCGGCATGTACTTCTATAGGCATGATGCCACGTATAAAAAATAAACTTGTTAGATTGATTAATTGATTGTTTACTGACGTCGCACTGAAAAACAACATGAGAGCTTTTGGCAAGGGATCTCGTAATTGTGAACCTCGGTAAAGTGACGAATACAACACCTGAGCTGACATCTTCCTCTCTAAACTTCCTTACCACATCACTGAGAGGACTTGGAGCCTTGTCACATTTAACGTGCATTAGCCCTGTTACACGGCGGATCTTCAGTAGCATCAAGATTCGAACACATTACCAGATAAAACAACACCTGCTGTGAGTTCGTGACCACTACCACTAGGCTACCGTTATCTATAAACTTGTTTAAGGTACATGCGAATTCGTGATTCAATATGCGCTTTTACAGACAGTGATGCCAGATGTAAGAAAATAAAATTCAATTCAGATTATGTTCGCTGATCTAAACTAAATGCACGCGCCGTTGATAATTTGGGGGTCGTCATATAGAATTTATGCATGCAAAAACTGTAAAATTTTAACGCAAATGAATACCTCGTCTTATCTACAGAAATATACGGTAGTTATGTAATGCTTTTTATTATTTCCACTTGCGGTCATTGTTCAACGTATTTAAAATAGTCTTGAATCAGCAGTGAAATGAAGTCATTCACAGGTGATAACCAAGTTATTTTATTCAGGTCTACGAATAATCAATATTTAATACTCGACCAACTTTTTTTGTAGCAAAATGTCCCTATACGTGTCTGATTTAACGCTTAAATATAATACAGATTGTTCTGCTTATCGACTCAATCGGGTTCAAGACCTTAAAGGAATTAAAGATGAGGGCTAGTAATCAAATGACCTCTAGTAAATCATATTGGGATTCACTTCTAAAGCTCCTTTCTTAATGCAAGTATGATACAGATTTTTCACGTGATAACTCTCAGCTCACTAGCTTTATCACTTACACCTCTACCATCCTCCATATTAAATGCTTCACTGCCTATATCTGCATTTCCCCAATTCTATTATTACACTTCATTAGATCTGATACGGTACAAAGAAATCACGTTTTCTTTATTGGGAGAAATTTTCAATTTAAACAACACATAAGGCACCTCAATGCATTGGATGGGGAAATATGTTGGAGCTCATGCTATAGCTTAAGTGACCTCCAGTGTTTCTTGAAATATATTTTTTTTTATTATGTATAATATGGATAGTTGAATTTTGAACTTTTTTGTTTATGGTACTTTTTTTTATTAAATCTCTATTTATATTTAAATATTTTAAACTATTATTTAAAAATACTTCTAAAGCAACCAATAAAAATCTTTATGCTTTGGTTTGATTTAAATTGTATGAAAATAAATATTGCTCTAATGTCTCACATTCCAACTCCCCATCCCTTCCCAAAAATGTTTTTGCTGATTTAAAAAGTTTAATAAAAAATAGATAAAATATATAGTTAATGTAACACAAGATTAATTTTACAAACAGTGAAGTTATATAATTCCAGATATACACATTTTTGAAAAATAAAAGCATTTTTTTTTTTGAAATATTAATTACAAATAATACCAAAAAAAGGAGATGTACCGTTAAAGAATATAATAAAAAGTAAAACACACGATTGAAATAATTGCCTATCTCATTAGAGATAACTATTAGAGACATCCTCTAAGTTCTTATTACGATAATAAATTGGACACTGTTACTAATCTTGAGTTTTGATCATAGAATATAGTAACTTTCTCTTCCAATTAAACAAAGAATTTTAACATACTTGCAATAATATAGCTTCACTGTACAATGAAATAATTTCTTAAATGAAGTTAGAAAAATCGTTTTCTTTTATTTCCGTATATTTTAAATTATAAAGGTTAAAGTAAAGAATTTCACATTTAGATCAATGAAAAGGTAGTTGTATATTTTTTTGGAGCCTTCGGAGAATGGAATAGGGGGGGGGAGAGAGATTTTGGTCTCGTTTAAGCACTTTTTTTTGAAAAGATTTAATGAAATATTATTAAGATTTTGTTGAATAATTATATGTTTTCAAAATCATTATTATTATTTTACTGTTATAAAGGATCTTAATTTTTACTGAAAGGGATATTTATTAAACTTTTGAGCAATATTTTGTTTTACTCATTTTTCAAAAATTTGCATCTTCCCATTAATTATCCAATTCAATTTGAAAAAGCCTTCATTTTAATAATTTAAAAGAATAACAATTCGTTAGCAATGTACCTTAGTGTTATACGGTATATATATACAAGTAAAATGTGAATAAACCTCTAATTGTAATATTATAGAGGGCGCTAGTTCAGTCAGACGAGGTCATAGCCCAGTGAGTCAGACGACGGAAGCGAGCGATAAAAGATGACTTTGCAGATGATTCTAGACGATGTATAATTGAAAACTTTGTTAAATGTTTTATGTTTGTGCAAACGTTAACGTGAAATGTTTTAATTAAATGTTGTGAACGCTTAAGATTTGATTTTCTGGTTATTCTAATTTAATAACATAGGAGTATCACATAAGTCAGAAGTGTCATGGGTTCATGATGTAAAAAGATAAAAAAAAAAAAAAAGTTCTCTATTTCGAATTAAATTGGGATCTTACTTAATTTAGTAGTGTGTCGCTTTTTGGATATATATATTTTGTGTGATCTGCAAGAATTTAATTTAAGATTTTGAGGTGAGTCGACTTTATTCTTGTTTGTTAATTTAAAGATAAAAATTGATGACATTAATGTGTTAAGCAATGTGTTAAATGTTAAGAGGGATCTGAAAAAGAAAATAAATTAAAAATTTACTTAAGTTAATTTTGGATACAGATGGCGATGCCAAAAATATGAAAATAATCCGAAACTTCACTGGTTTCGAATTCACAGTAAAAGACTCTAATTTTAAATCTAAATTAAAAACTATTAAAGATACTTTTTCGTTAAATGAGTTGATAACTATTTGTGATATTCTGAATGTTGTATTCTAAGGAACAAAAACTGAATTAATCAAGAGAATATTAGTGTTGTTAAATGATATTAACTTTTCTCTATCAATATATTCAAAATTCGAATCGATCTGTATCGGAAAATAAAACGGAATTAGAAATAAAACAAAGTTGATCAGAGCAGAGCCAGATCATTAATACGCTAACTAAATATTCAGAGGAGTGACGTTGTGTTGCAAATCCAAATGCGAACATCTCTATGAACTTCTCTGACATCAAAAGCATCAATTCTACTTATAATGGCAAGTTACGTAAAAACATTTCCTTTTGGTGTGAGCAATTTGAATGCGCTGCAAAATGTTTAATTTATCTGACCTAAAATGTTCAATTTATCGCTTGGTGGTAATGCTTTATTATTTGTAAAAAGTGAATTGAATATTACGTCATGGGAGAAACTGAAGGAAGTGTTGATGAATGAGTTTGAGGTTAGTACTAATTCAGCCCAATTGTATGAAATATTAAGGTAACATAAAATGAAAGAATCTGACTCTTTTCAGGAATATTATTTTATAATAAAAGAATTGGGTAATGGAGAGAAAATTGAAGATGTTGGATTAATGTAATATATTATAACAGTTAATAATGATAAACGTGAGAATAAATTAATTTTGTACGGTTGCAAAGGCTTACGCGAATTTAGAGAAAAGCTTAAAGTTTATGAAGTTATCAAAAATGATTTTATGATAAGTAAATATAATTTTAATAAAGTAAAATAAAAACCTGATAATTTTGTGAATCAGAAACGATTATCTAAATTTTCTTACATTTATCTGAATTTTGTACTCATAAGAATAGAGGTTTTTAATGTTTAAGATGTCAAAACTTTGTGCACAAGGCGTCTGAGCAAATCTATTCAAAATTATTCATTTCGGTAATTTTAATATTAATTTATTTATAGATACGGGAAGTCTAGCTACGTTGTTTTCTAAAAGTATATTTGAAAAGTTAAATATTTGTGAACTGAATCAGTATAATTCAATTTTATCGGGATTGGGAGAATATAAAATAAATTTATATTTATATTCTCCCAATCCCGGAGAGATTATAATTGGGCATTTAAAGGAGTGATGCAAATAGACAACTTTAGGTGCACTACAGATATATGTGTTATTGAAAACGGCGCTATGCCCAATTATGCTATAATAGCGCTTGACGTAATTTTTCTAGAAGTTTTAATAAATGAAAATGGATTTACATTAAAGTTAATAAATTAAAAAATAAGTTTCTGTTTGAAGAAAACAATATTTTATCAATTTTCCCCTTAAATATTAATTTTGATATAATTGAAGAAGATATAGGATATATAATATTTCAAAATCCATTAAAGATTAAGTGCGTCAGTCTATTATAAATTACAAACCCAATAAAATTAAATCAAATTTATAGAATTAAATATTTTAACTAAAAACAATGAACCAATATATCAACGACCACGACGTTTACCGTTTTCGGAAAATAAGATTGATGATACTCAAATAATTGAATGGTTAAAACAGGGTATTATAGAGACTTACTCTTCTGAGTATTCCAGTCCAGTTATTATTGTTACTGAAAAAGATGGAATTCCACGAATATGTATAGATTAAAGAAAGCTAAATAAAATTAGAGTTTAAGATAAATTTCTCTTACTATTGATTTAAAAAATGGGTTTTTTTTCATATTGATGTAAATAAACAGAGTAGAGAATATACGTCATTGGTCACTCATGAAGGACAATATCAATTTTTGAAAGTACCTCTTGGCTTATGCAATTCACCATCAGTTTTCCAAAGATTCATCAATTCAATTTTTCGATCTTCGACCAATGATGGCATTGTTTTACTCTATATGGATGAAGTAATAATATCATCTGCAAATGAAAGGGAAGGAATTAAAAGACTTAACCTAGTTCTATATCTTGCGAGTGAATATGGTTTGGAAATCAATTTTAAGAAATCTCAGTTTTTGAAGGAAAGAATTGAATTTTTGAGACATGTGATAGACCAAGGTTGTATTCATCCATCCACTGTTCTTACTTTTTCTGAACCTACTAATCTGAAACAAATTTAAAGAATTTTAGGCTTAACTGGATATTTTAGAAAATTTATTCCTAACTATTCTCTTTTTGCTAAACCTCTTAGTGATCTTTTGAAAAAGGACTGTAAATTTAGATTCAATAAGGAAAAGAAAAATTATTTTAATAAGCTTAAAATGCTGCTCTCTCAGAAATCTGTTTTGGAAATATGTAATCCAAATTATGAAACGGAAATACAGGCTGATACTAGCCTGGATGAGTATGGTGCATCTTTACTGCAAAAGTCTCTAAATGATAATAGTTTTCATCCAACGTATTTCATGAGTAGGAAGGCCACATACGCTGAAAGGAAGTACTCCAGTTATGAACTTGAGGCTCTTGCTGTTGTAGAAGGTATTAAAAGATTTCGTATTTATTTACTTGGGATACCTTTTAAAATTGTAACAGACCGTTTAGCATTTCAAAAAGTTCATGAATAAAAGCTACTTGTCTACACGAGTTGCTCGTTGGGTATTATTACTGGAATAAATTCATTATATAATAAACACCGGTCTGGTTCAAAAATGGCTCATGTTGATTGTCTAAGTAGATCCTCTATTAATGCGCTTTGTATTTCTATGAAAAATATTTCCCCTAAACTTAAATTAGCTCAGAACGAGGATAGCGAATTAAAAACAATTAAAGACGTTTTGAAAATTTCCAGTTATTAAGACTATTACAAAAGTAACTTAATTCTCTTTAAGTGTGTGTTGACAGTTAAAGAAGTAATAGTTGTACTCAAAAGTTTGCAGACTGATATAATTAAAAAATGCTCGTGAAAAAGGAGAAATAGGAGTTAAGTAAATAGAGAAACACTTAAAAGATCATTAATTTATTTCTAAATTGCAACAAATATTGAAAGAATAATAGTTAATTGCGTACACTGTACCCTAATAAACCGTAAAAAAAGGAAAGCAAGAAGGATTTCTTCATTCAATTCATCAAGATTATTTACCTTTACATACGTATCACATAGATCACCTAGGACCCTTACAAAGTACTGCAAAAAATTATACAGATATTTTGGTGATTATTGACGGCTTTACTAAATTCATCTGGCTATATCCCACGAAGATGACATCATCAACTGAAGTCATATCTAAACTCAAAATACAAAAAACTACATTTGGAAGTCCAATAAGAATACTTTTCGATTGTTTCACTACCTTTACATCAAAAGAATTTGAAGAATATTATTTAATGGAAAATATAGATAACCATCTAATTACAACAGGCCTTCCGCATACCAATGGACAAGTTGAGCGGCTAAATCACGTTATTATTCCCATTATTTCAAAGTTGTCGCTTGAAAATTCATCGCATTGGTATTAATACATTAATGAACAGCAACAAACTATTAATTCAACTTACCAACACTGTACCAAAATGAATACCAAGCATACTGATTAATTAAAAGAAATTATCGAAGACAAATTTCAAGCTACATAAACAGCGTAACGATCTGCAAAAAGATGCTAAAAAACAAATATTCAAAGTTCAAGAGCAAATAACAAGACGTATAACTTACGAAGGCGAATACCTCATTGCTATAAATTGGGTGACTTAGTTGCTATAAAATGTACTCAGTTCGGACCACTTCTTAAGGTTAAATTGAAATATTTAGGACCATACAAAATTATTAAAATTAGGGGCAATGACACTTATAAAGTTTCAAATGATGGAGAATATAAAGGACCAAAAAGTACGACTTGTGCATGATGTATAAAAAGATGGTGGACGTAAAATATCCCATTACTTCATTTATTTGATTGTGTGTCTACCGATTATGACTTTTTCCTCATTTATGACTACTTTTTCCCCAAACATGACTGTTTTATATATGTTTTGAAGACTTTAGCAGAAAAAGAAGTGAAAAGTGAAGCCGATGACAAAGTAAGACGATGATACTCCTAGGACGATAGATGATATTTAATTTTTGTTCTTTCTTACTGCTTTTAAATTTTCTCTTTTAATCTTTGTTTTCTATGATGAGACATAGACATACGCTTAGTTGGAATTAAGATGGTGAGGTTACTTTTTTCCAGGACGTCTGAAGATGCAGAATTTGAATGAACCATTAATTGTATTATTGTATTAATACAAGTTTAGTCAGACGAGGTCATAGCCCAGCGAGTCAGAAGAACAATTCAGCTGCATCTTTGGAAAGGCCTAAATGTCTATTTAGGTCATTGAGCTCACTCTGAGAATAAAAATTTAGTTCCCTCGTCAACACAAAAATCTAAGCTGGATTCATCACAATGAGGAAATGTGTCTGCGTCTTCCAACTCAAGCATGATATCACCCTAACTAGGAGTGAATTGTGGAGCTAGTATCTTAGAGTTTTAGGATCCTGGACGAATGGCTGATTCAAGGTTAGAGTGAGGTATTTTCTTCTTATTTTGGTAACAATTTTCTTTTTACAACTACCGAACACAAATAACTGTCGGTAGTGTGATTTTTCTGTATATCACAGGAATGTTAAAACGGAGTAAATTTTTCTTGCCCTAAAACCATAAATGAATATCTTTATTGTAACTTCTCCACACCTTATGAATACCCATTCTTTGTCTTGATCCCTAAGTTACAATTTAAAGTAAGTAAAATGAACTTTCACCACAAAATCACTTGAGTATCTTAATCATATTTTTTTTTTATCGTGCTTACACCTTAAATAAAACAAAAGTTGTCAAGAGAAATAAAACAAATTCTTGGCCATAATCCAAAAATACAGGTCAGTAACGTTTGAATGCCGGATACATGCTGAATGTAGCTTTACATAGCTAGCAAGATGCTGAATTTATTTGGATTGTTGAAACATGTTCCAATCTGACAACAAGTTTGTTTATACTTATTCTTTATTATACTTATTCCCCGCACACTACGTCGGAACCTGGTCAACTCAGCCAATAATATTCCTCATAAAATCAATTAAACCTGTTTGGACATGATCACCTGACTTTCCTCATAACAACAAACCTACTTTAATCCTCACACATCACTTAACTATCCTCTCCCCTCCTCAACCATTCTAATTTTTTCCCCTTTATTGTCTAGTCCAGCTACAATTGATAAAAATATTGTGAGAAGCTATATTCTTATGGAGTATTTCATCAAAATCAAAAATAGAATTCTAAATTTTAATACAAATGGAAGTTTCGCGCTGAATGAAACTAAATTTTTGATTTTCACAAAAGCACTGGAAGAAATTGGATTTTTTTAGTATTTCGTCAGGATTTAATAAGTTAAAATCTATAAGATAAAGCAAAAATAAATCCTATGCCGTTTTTTAGTAGCAAATCTGTGTTATATTTTTACAAAAGAAATAGACAATTTTGATTTCTTTGCTTAATTCTTTTTATCTTTATCTTTAAATCAAGTTTTTCAGCCTTTCTTTTCTTTTCCTTGATTGTGGACTTAAATTTATTATCTACATATTAAGAATTCTCTAACAATTATTTTCATAAACAAAAGCTAAATTATTCAACAAAGTTTTACACCATATCTTGTACGAAGCGACAAGCGGCATATATTGGGAATTTTAGCCTTTTCAGATTATTTTTACAGTGTTTTAATTGATAGAGAAATACTTAAAAACAATGCAACTTTTAATGGAATAAAATTATTTTCTTCATATACAAACTTAAATAATTTCAAAGTAAGCATAAAAAGTACGAATCGAGTTTGGAGATATTCGTTTGCAGCACTGTTTGTGGAAATTAATTAGTGATTACTTTTTCCTACGTTGTGACAAATAAATAACATTGATATCAGTACATTTTAAAAATGCTATTTCAGTAATTTCTCAGATATTTTTAATTTACTGCATAAGAATAAATTTTCTTTAGTAAAGAGAAATAATATATTCTTTAATTCGAATTTTATTCCATTTAAAGTAAACAATTAATTCTAAATAATGATTTTGCATTCATACGAAAGCCGTTTCAAAAAAAATTATTCAATAGATGAATAAATAATCGTTATTTATTGTTACGATTGTTTTCAAGTACATATCTAAAATAACAAGTACAATTTTCTTAAAAACAATTGTGTAATAAAATTTATAACAGAGTAATAGTGTTATAAAATTTATAACAGAAATAATTTATCATTATTTCATGATGATGTTAGAATGAATTTATTCTTGTTCAACGTTTGTATCTGTATATATTATTTTCTAAACAAATATTTTATTTATTACAACAAATATTTCATTAAGAATAATAACATTATATAATACCAATTGAGACTAAGAAATTAAAATATTCAGAAGCTTGAAGATTGTTCTTGAAAGTGAATTTGAATTCTATATTTGATCTGAACAATTATGATGCTGCTTATATTTAGTCTTGATTGGATCCCGGATATTTCTGTCTGACTTTTTGAAAAAAGGATCTTAATGAAATTCCAAAGATAGTTGTTGAAAATTTTGAAAAATGATCTGACAAACTGGCTTAAATTGTATCAAAAATCAGTAATTTAAAAAATCTGCCTTTTTTTTAGGAAAACACCTGAACACAAGTTAAAGATTATACTATCGTATGTCTTGAAACATCTGAAAATATGTGGCATAAAAAGTTTATATTTTAAGTAAAATTTTCAATGTTTTGTATAATCTTGAATTTTTTTAATGATTAATTATTACTTTGCTTCAATAGCAAGTAGGTATGAGTATCGTTTTATAATATTCTTGAGTGTTAATATTTACTTAATCAAGGGTGAGATAATTTTAAAAAATATATGCTAAAAATAAACTACAGTGACTTTTACATGCTATTTATACATGACAACTCAAATAACGAATTGCGTGAGTAGTCGGACAATCAATTGAGTAGTGTCACCTCTTTTCGAAAAGGACATTTTTTTTCAATTAAAGGCTAAAAATATCCAATCGATTATATGTAGAAAAATCTTCATTTGAAAGTCAATTTTCGAAGTATAATAAAAACGTAAATAAAATGTCTAAATATTTTAACAAGGATACGAATCTTGAGAGAATTCTAAATAACAGGTATCTGTTTCCGCATGGAGAACGTAAGCTGCTGAGGGGTTTCCTTAAACACAGGGCAAAAAAAATGTTTATTTCACTATTACTTGTTCCAAGCTGATTGAGAGTAAACCCTAAAAAAGGATTTGGGACCATCATTTCAAAAAAAAAAGATCACATACGCACACGAATTATTTGTGAATAATATTTTCTTCCAAATCTTTGTTCTGTTTTCTTATTCCCGCCCTGTAGAGGGGCTAATGCACGAGTCTTCCCCTTGGCGTTTGGAGAGGGAGATGCCAGGTCAAGTGTCATGCTAGTCACTTAATCGAGGCTCAAAATTATGAGGTCCGTCCCAATAGCCCTCATGTTGCTTCTCGGTACGACGTTAATGAACAATCAAATTTATTTTTTTATCAAAGATATGTGTTTTCTTTCAAATTAAAATCTTCCCATGCGTATTCTGCTCTTTAAAACAAAGAAAAAATATGCACCAAGAAGGGGTTATTTTGGAAGAATTCATAGAACAAAAATGTCTAGGTTTAATGCCTATGTGGAGGGGAAAAAATAAAACTTTAAAGAAATTCAATATTTCTTTCAGGAGAGTCAGCTGAACGTAGCGAACCAATTAAAAAAAGTTATTCACTTCCTCTAAACATTATGCTATTATCCAACTTGATATAGATTCGGTGAGTTGGAGAACTTCCTCTGCAGAATATCTTACCAAACTCTCTCCAATCACCGTTTAGACTGAAGAGATCTCGTGACGATTAGAGGCACTGCTCACCATACCCCAAATGTATTCCATTTGTAAGTCATGTTCTCTAACTGGGCAGAAAAATGTTTGAAAAGCATGAAGACAAACAGTAGAAATTATTGCCGCTTGAGACCGGTCATTGTTCTGCTGAAATATAAATCAGGGCTACTTTAATGGTAGGGCAACATTGTGGAGCGCAAGACGGTATGCGAATGATAAATTGGAGCATAAGATATGCTTACTGTCTTTCAAGAAAAATATCTCTGGTGGCAATAAAAAAATTTTCAAACTATCAAATGAATGCCAGCCCAGATCAGTCTACCAGTTGTAGGGCTGTGCTATGAACCAGGTTAGTATCCCATCTTAGACATCACCGAACACGTTTTTATTGTTCATCGGAGTTGAATTCGAGACGAAATTCCTTAATGAAAACAATCCTACACCAGTTAATGAGACTCCATGCTCATATTTTGTGCGAGGCATTGATATAGTTAAAGTGGATACGTAAAACGAGGTATTCGCGAAACGTACCTTTACTAAAATCTGAAGTTTCTTTCTGATTTTATATTTAAGTTTCTGGTTTCTTTTCAAACAAATGAAACGTGATGCTTAAGTAAACTTTAGAAGTGAATAGATAAAACCAAATTAAATAAAGGGGAATTGATGGAAATAATAAGGGACGACTTACGGAAAGGTGCTAATGTGGATGTGCGCGGAAGTCTTCTTGTGTTTCTACGTGATTTGTCAGTAGTAGTAGGATCCAACGCGCTATCTGAATGACTGAATGTTTGGAGAATGTACTCGCATCCGGTAAGCGTATTCTTTGATACATCATAGAACTTAAAATGTACTCACATATAGAGACATAAAATTGTTTCAGGGCATTCCTCTTATTGGATAATTAATACATTCTATTTTGAAATATATTGTCTATTTTAATTACACACTTTGTCTGTGCTTTAGCATGAAATTTAGATTTGTGATTAGAGTAACATTTTAGATGACAGATGAGACCGGTAATAGGATTATGTCTCAAGCAGACAGAAATAAATCTGGATGGAAGTTCTGCTCTAGAATTTGATTTTTCTTTTTACGATATCTTAATAAATCATATAACTTCTTTTAAGAGTGTTATTTTTATCTTGCCTTAGAGAGAAGATGAAATATTAGAAACGGTTATTTGCTGAGAGTTTAAAAAAAAAACTTGGAAACTCTAAAAAACCCATAAAAGGTTAACATAAACAAAATGTAGAGTTAAAATCCGAATAACCATCTACAATGAATATTTCGTCCTTTATGTTACTATATTTTTGATAGAAAATATTAATTGAAGTTTCTTTCACTTTCATTAATTAATTAATTGTAGGTTTTTTTTGCATTAGGCCCGCAGTCTTAAGCCGAGCCAAATTTATGATTTTTTGGAGCTCTATTAAAGGATCCATTTTTAAATATTAGAAGATTTTTAAAAAGCTTTTTAACACGTATTATAATGATTCAACTTTAAGATTTTTCATTATATTTATACATCATTTCTTTTTTACATATCATTTACCTAAGATGTATTACGTAATGTCTTTCTCATCAGTCCCAATCAATACCAATAAAAATACATAAAAATCATTTCCTTTTACTTATTTTAAGTTATTATTGCACTACAATTACACAACAGATTTTGGATGCTTTTATAAATTTACCTTTAAATTTAGTATTTAGTCTTAAAAATTTTATTAGATGGCTTAGCTCAATGAACAATTAGATTTGTTCAACGCAATATTGTCGATAGATACTCGTAATTTCAAACTTTAGAGGATAATTGACAAGAGAATTAATTTGGCACCACATTTGCAAAACTTAAATGTTATGCTGTGTCAGGATTTTAGAACTCAGATTTAATCCTCACTCGCAATAAACTTTGAGGAATCAGAATTTGAATCCAAACCCCTCAGGCACGGAATTCACGACCTTACCATCATGATGAACGGGCATCTAAAGCTTTTACACCAAGATAGAACTCTGAAGAATTTTTAAATTGATTCAGCAAATGATTCTCATTGTTTCTTGACATAGTCTAGTAGCAACCAATTATGTGTGAGGGATTTAAACCTTAGCATAAAGTGATTCTGCATGATATAAAAGAATGAGGCTCTTCCCTTGTATAATTACCGTACCGTGACTCATATTTTGTTTTGATACGCCTCGAATAAATTATTTAAAATTTTGATACTGAAAAATCAGCATATATTTTACAAACAATATTTCAAAAATTATTCTTCACTAATCATAATTTGCTTTAAAAATTTACCTACTTTAAATATATTAAACAAAATCAACTTTTTTACAATAAATTAAAATAGTATAATAAGAATACTTAAATCTAATTCACATAGTTAATAGAGTTTCTCACAATCAATATGAAAAACTTAAGTTATCTCTAATTTTATGAGTTAATTTTCTGTACCCAGAATCTAACCTCAAATTTTTCACATATAAGTATGGTTGCTATAGAAAACAACTCAAAAACATTTTCCTAATAACTTTATTTGTGTATTATAATGAATCCTGAAAAAGAGAGTAGTTCTTTCCGGGAATTTTTCAATCATTCTGAATGCCGGTAATTGTATCTAAACATTCTAATTCGCAATTATACAAAAAAAAAATTTAAAAAAAGAGGAATGTACGTTTAATTTTTGATATGAGGTCACAAAAAACATAATCTTTATTAGAAGAACGGAAACGGCTGCGAAAATTTCTGATCACTCTTGAATCTCTTGTAGATTGACAAAAGTTCTTGTCTCTTCAATTTTTTTTCTTCCAAAAACAAATTGTGTTCTTTCTGTCAACTTTTAAAAATTCTCATAAATTAATAATTTCTATATTTTATTCCAAGTCTCAAGATGACATATCAAAGTTTTCTATGAGCTACTTTGGAGAGTTTGTGCTTTGCTTCCATTTTATTTTTAAATTAATTAAATAAGCATAACAACTGTTACACTTTGGGCTATTGCTGAAGGATTTGTAACGTATAAAATTCAGACTTCAAGGAAGATTCAAACTGGTTCGCTTCTGTCTCCAAAGATCCTCTTTATTATTCCATATTCCTTGTGAAAAAAAAAAGTCAATTCGATTTTAGAAATCGAAATCGATTATTTTGTACATCAGTCTTTGATGGAATCAAACCCAAAGCCTTTCATCCGCTATTTTGTCATTAAGTTATCATATTCTATGCATTGGAGTTTGGATTTATATCAAACTTAGGTTATTTTCTGACATAAACGGCACTTTAAACCTAAAGAGAAAAAAAGGTACTTTTTTTTTGACCGAGCATAGCTGATTTTCTTAATTATTTGCTCTTTTACATAAACAAATATTTAAAAATTCAACACGCATGTGCTTTGAGACTAATCATCGTAAACGTTGGGCGCACATTATTTAACGGACTTGGAAATCCAATTATAAAGATTTCAATAAAGGCACGAAAATTAATTCTGTAATTCGGAGTCAAATCTGTAACTCGAAGTAATCTTTTCAAAGTATTATTTTCCTGTTTTTTATTAAATTTTTTTTTACTTAAAGCAAGATATTTGTTAGTATTATTTCAGTTAATCTATTTAAATTCTATCGATAATGTACAATTTGTGTTTATTTTCTCTTTTAAGATTTCACGATTTAATCACATTTTTAGCTTATAATTCTAGAGTTATCCTCTCTTACAACTCTATTGCATCATATTCTTTACATTTTATTTCATTATCCTCGTCCATCACATCACTTCAGAAAAAAAGTTATAACTTTAATTGATGAATTCATCTCCACTGTTCCATTAGATTGATAATAGCTCATCAAAAAATGTTTGAGAACCTACGATTGAAAGCTCTTTTCATCCAAGAAGTTTTAATCTGTTCTTTTTTTTAACTAAAATTTATCATATTTCCTGTAATGATTATTCATTTGAAAAAATTTTAGGAAATATGTGCCTAATCCGTATTATGTGTCTGTCTTTAAAAATAGATTTTGTTCCTCTTAGCCATAGCAACGATTCAAAATAAGATAATAGCTGCATGGGTTATAAAGATATGCTATCACAGTATTATATTCATTTCAAATATGAAAAAAATTTTGTATTGAAAAGGAGTGATAATAATTTGATAGCTTGGAATTACAGTCTCAGAAATTTACTTTCTTTAGAAGTTTAGAGAGTAGAAACGCAGAATACGTAAGAAAAAAAATTTAAAATAAAAAAAAATTAAGTCAACCGACAGCCACATTCTCGTCAGCCAGTATTTTTACCATAGAAATGTAAATTTTCGGAACAGAACAATGAATATATCGAAAAGTACTGTATTTTGGGAGTACATTAAAATTTTTGATCATAAGTAAGGGTGCGCCAAAAATTTTTATGATCAATATTTACAAAGGGATGAACGTGCAAAAAACAGGAACTAGAACAGTCGTCTTCTTTTATTTAATTTTAAGAAATCCATTGATATTAGCGTATACGTGTGTTTTAGTATTTCTGTAAATTTGTTAATTGCTTTGAATAATGTTTACTATATTCTATATAATTAGGTATAATTTTTTTCATTATGCGGCAAAGAGTTCAATATATTTCAAATTTTCCGCACATGTATACATAAAAATGTAGAGAATTAAATAATATATATTTATTCATTCTACAAAAACGCATTAAGACAAGATTTCACGCATTAAAAAGTGTCTTCGTGTTAATATTTTGAGGAAAAATTGCATAACATCTTTAAAATGTGAAGAAAATAAACGCTAAACATTAGAATAATTAATGTATTTTCTAAAATAAAAGAATATCACAATTTCCTTATTAATTTACAGTGTTCAGTGAAAGTTTTCGAAAATAGATAAAAAAAAAAAACATCACATACAAAAGATCCATATAATTTTTTTATTATTATTATTACATTAATATTGTTTAGCAGAAGAGGGACGCTATTCAATTAATCAACTAAGCTTGACATTTTCCTTTTTTACTGTCATTTATCATGGTTTTAGAATTTATAAAATTAAGAAAAATATACAGACGCCGAGATTTAATTCAAAAAATTACCCACATTCAAATTTTAGAATATTGTTAGCGAACAAGTATTTTTTTTTCAAAAATAATAAATAAAATGGTAACCTATACACATTTTTTAATTAAAAATTTTGGACAGTCAAAATATTTTAGAATTTTAAAAAACTGAATGAGATCATTTAATAGTCATTTATTCGTTACTGATAGATTAAAGTACAACACTTTCAAAGATGGAAATGGAAGTAAGTTTGGCATGCGTCATATTCAGTAACCGAAGGACTGTGAGTTAAGAATTCATACTTTCGAAGGACTCATAAAAAAACTCTCACATACAAAACATCATACAAAAATTCATACTTTCACATACAAAAATTCATACATTCAAAGGTCGAGTATAACGAAGAGGACTCATAAAATCATACAGGGCTTCAAAGTTATGCAAAGTATTTTGGGAAGTGAATAATTGGAATGAGATCCCAAATCCAGTATCTTCATGACTTGATCACAGTTCAGAATTACACAGTCCGTCATTTAAAACCAATTACTCAACTGTAATTAATTATTAGAAAAGTTTTAAATAACCAAAATTAACATTTAAAGATTGTGTTTTAATTAAATGTATCAACTCAGCATAAAATTATTTCAAGGACTTATTTTTATCAATAAAATTTTCTGTTAAGAGTTCTGCTTTCATTTTTGAATGCTTGTATTGAAAATAATTATTTTTATTTGCAATGTTAATGAGACAATAAGACATCAGATGCTTCACGATATATTTTTTAATCCAATGAATAAATATTTAATAAGCAAATTCATATCGAAACTTAAACAAGCCTGCGAACTAATAACGTCACATTTTTTTCACAAAAAGTAGAAGATGCAGAATTTTATAAACGAACTTAATTCAATTTCCAAAAAAAGGAATACATATATTATTCCTTAATTGCATCACTAGTTATATATGGCTTAACAAGAAAACAAATACTCGTAGAAGATGTAAAAGTCGGATTTTGCTGTTACTCTCGGTCTGAAACTAATAAAATTTCAAGTGGAGCTACAGGCAAAACCTGTAATTTTTTTTTACCCAAAAGGTAGTCAATTAGTGAATGAAGTCTTATTTCTTTTGGAAACACGAAGTTTTAATGTGAGATCAATGCCCTCTTTTGATTCCTTATTCGTAGTTTTCCAACTTGGCAATCTTCCAGAGTACGTTTCTTTCTTTCTCTTAACGGGCTTCAATTTCTTTAAGATCTTCTTAATCTTATTAAATTTTGCATACCTCAATCCCTTTAGTTTTCTTTTAAGGAATATCGATTTATAAAGTTTGAATACATGAGTTATTCGTATTTTGGAAAATATTTTAACTGAAACTAAAGAAATGAAAGAAATTAAGTGAAAATATCTCATCTCTCTATTCAGCAACCGTGAAAATCAGCGGCGTACATAAAGATTGTATCGCCAAAGTCTAAACTCCCTTCAAAAATTTCAGACAACTTAAACATTTTACATAAAGAAACTATTGAGAGTTACTTTTTTTATTTATTTATTCCTCCTTTCTCTTTCCATTCAAAATTAATATACAAGTATAGAGTCACTACTCAAAGCAATCACTAATGAATTCAAACCAAGCCACAACTCAACTTCAGTTTATGAGGATACCAAAGTAATCAAATTTTACAAGCCTGTGGATTCTACTTCCTACCCAAGTCTGTATCTAATTTTTAATATTCTAACTAGATAGTTATCTATAGTGAAGCAAGCGGGTTCTATTCCTTAGTGGAACTTTATATGAGGGTTCGATTCACTAACCCTTTACAGATCCTCTCAAGTTCTCTCCTTCAGATCCCTACGCTGCAAGGATATGTTCATTGATAAGTTTAGTCACTCTCTCTGCCACCAACCATCGTATTAAACTCTTCAGTGCATATAAATCCATTTCCTCATTTCTATTCATTACATTTCAGTAACTCTATTCTAATCTACGTACATCAAGTTTCATTCACTGGAACAGATTTATAAATTCAAATATGATATAAAAGTCACCAAGTATTAGTCGAAAGGAAAACCTATGTCTATAAGATTAGTTTTGTATCAGAAAAAAGATAGAAAGGAAAAGAAATCACATTGTAAATTACAAGAGTTTCTCTCTCTCTCTCTCTCTCTTTTTTTTTTTTTTTTTTTTTTTTTTTTTTTTTTTTTTTTTTTTTTT
>BMAW01105645.1:358299-475275 GCA_019974015.1 Nephila pilipes
TTTTTTTTTTTTTTTTTTTTTTTTTTTTTTTTTTTTTTTTTTTGTTTCTGTTTTTGGAAAAAAAACAATGCTAAAATTCCTTTTAAACTTATTTATCATCATTTGCTATAAATTTTTAGTAAAAATGAGAAAAAAATTTCTAAAAATATATAAAAATTTATCGCACACACAATGATACATTATATTTATAGCAATTATACTACCATGGGTTCCATAAAAATATTTAAATTTGTATGTTATTATTATTTTCATTGTACCTTAGTTATTTATTTACTTAAATCAACAAAATTGCATATAAATCTAGTTTATTTATATGAATAATTAAAATACAATGAGGATGCACATAAAAAGTGTATTTTGATTACATTAAAAATAATTTTCTGCTCTCATGTTGAAATAATTTCTTATTTTCTTATAATTCGATGTAGCATGATACATATCAAAACAAAAGTCCCTTACAGTCCACGAAGCCTTTAAAATCTCCCAGGCAACTAGGTCTTGAATAAATGAAATATTTTCCATTAAATGAAATTAGCTTTTATATTTTTTGGTAATAATTTGATTTCTCTTATTTCACGACACAAATTTTCAAATTTGGTTAATCTACAACTCACATTTTCAAGATTTTTGTCATCTCCCACTGAAAAAAAAAAAGATGTTACTATTCTTATTTATATAATACCCAGTATATAAATTGTGTTAAATTTGAAACGAGATTCGAATAGTTACTATACTAATCCTTGTCAGACTTATTTAGAGTCTGAGATAGTTATAGTTATTGTGAACCGCAATCGGTGAACAAATTTCAAAACAGCTAACACATTTTGCGAATAACAATTCCTGGAAAAAAAAAATTCAGCTGTTACGTGTTATTACAGAGCTTTTCAATATTTGCTTTTTTTATTTTATTTATTTATTTATTTTGGTAAAAATATCAGTTTTTTGAGAATTACAGCAGTGCAGAATTCAAAAAATGTTGAATGAAGCCTTATCACGAAATTTATTCAAAATAAGGAGCAAATTTGATTTGATCATACATATATATATATATATATATATATATATATATATATATATATATACACTACTAAAAATGTTTTAATGTTATTGAAAATAACTGAAGATATTATTTTAAAGCTCTGATTGGATTATTCCAGGTTTGGAACCTGTGTATACACAGTGAGAGTCAAAAAAGTAGGCACTCCTCTTTTATTTATAAAATGTTTTACATTAAATATATTATTGGCTTTTAATATAAAATAAATGGGCAGAATAAAGATCTTATTCAAGTAAAATTTAATAATTCATAAATATTAAATTAAAACAATATACAACAAATAAATAATCTTAAATAAAACGGCATCAAATTTTATACATTATAAAGAAATAAATATAAAGCATTGTTAATAAAAATAAAGGGGGGAAATAGTTATTCATATTTTATCTGCTTTCATTTGGATTTTATCTCCACCTTTAATTTGTTATCTCCAGTGTTTAATGCCCACCTGCAGAGAGCGTTTTGTAAAGGGGCGAGTGTAAGATGGCACTTACACTGCCCCTCAAATCAGAAGCAGAGTCCGAGCAGAGCAGATCATTGTCAGACTCAGAGCAGAGAGTCTCATTGTCAGGATGTAAGTAAGTGAGTTGACACTCGAAAGTTTGTGGATGGCATAGTGATCGAAGTGCGAAAAGTAATCTACATTGACCACTAAGGTAACGCAACAGGATTTAAAAGAATTAAGGAACTGTAGTTATTATTTAACAAATGTGTACGTCTGCTCTCATATGAAGTTTAAAGATAAGTGAAAAGTGAAAAAATAATATAAGTTTTAATATATATATATATATATATATATATATATATATATATATATATATATGACGTTTACAAGTCTTCTAAGCATAGATCCACAAGTTTTTTGTCAGTTCAGGAGAAGTATTTTGTCATTTTTCTATCATAGTTTTTATCACCTCTTCCGCACTCAAAAAATAGCTTTTTCACGTATTTTCTCATCTAGATATGGCATAAATGTTCAATTGGATTAAGGTTTGGGGACTGTGAACTGTGAAGGGTAGCCGAAGGGTGGCCAAAAGCCTTAAGGGTGGCCGAACTATAATCGCTTCTTCAAAATTCATTCGTGCGTTTGGGACATCCTAATCATGCTGGAAGATACAACTTCGTGACAATGCCAATTGCTAAGAGCAACATTTTCTTTCAAGACAGTTAGGCAACTCATTTTGCTCATTGCATATTCGATAAATACTAAATTCCATTCCTATGATGCCACCATTTACCTCAAACCATAATGAAGATCGTTAGTCTCAGTTATTTTAACTTTATTCTTCGATCTCTAAATTGTGTACTGATTCTATGTGCAAAAAGCTTCACAAATTTTTTTCGACAATAAATAAAACTTTGTTTCAAAAATCTAAATCCTTATTATGGTACTTTCTAACAAATTACAGACGCTTGATCTAGTTTTCTCTCTCTCTCTTTCTCTCTCTCTCTCTTTCTCTCTCTCTCTCTCTCTCTCTCTCTCTCTCTGTGTGTGTGTGTGTGTGTGTGTGAGAAAGAGAGAGAGAGTGCAACAAAAATAGTTCATAAATGAAACTGTGTGATTCCCATGTTCTATTTTTTAGAATTCATCTTGCGCAGTTGGTCTTGCATTATCATGTTGCAGAATAACACCATTTCTTTTTACAATCAAAGTGCACTTTAAAGATTGATTTACTCGATCCAATTGTTCACAGCAAAGGTCTGTATTCACAGTTTGTCCAGGTTTCAGCACTTCAAAATCGACAACCCCGAATACGCCACCAAACACAGAAAAGTGCCTTGGCTGTACTTCTTGGAGATTCATTTGTTGAAAACAACTGCCTTTTAAGTTTTGGATTATCGTAGAGGACTCCTTTTTCATCTCCAGAGATCAAGCGATCAAAAAACTCTCCTGTATTGTGCCGCTGAAGCAATAAGTTGCATGTGGTGGATGTTTTGTTTTCTTCGAACAGAGAGAGATTATGCGGTACTGAAACACCTGCTCAATTTTACCGATCCGCTGCAAATGCTCTTAGATGTTCGACCAAGGTTGGTTAAGAGTGTTTTATTGTTCCTCGATTGTCTGACTCGGATTTGCTTCCACTTCCTGTCCTTAACATGCTATTGTCTAAAGTTGTTGGTCTTCCTGATTGATATGAGCCGAAAAGATCGAAATAACCGGAGTAGGACTTAGAAAACTACCTTTGGTATTTATGAATGCCTAATGCATTTGGATGTACATCACAAACGTTTTTGGCAGCAACCGTTGTGTTACGACTCTTGTGAAATGCAAAAAGCATATAATTTCGGATATGAACATCTTCTGGTATTTGACTGGCTATTTCGCTTAAAACTGCACACAAAAAAATTTAAGTTTTAATTAATTACGAGTAAAAAAGTCACTCTAACCTTAAAATGCCTTTAAGATGACTTTGAAGAACACAATGAGCTGATAAATTACCAACGAGTTTCGACATCCGCAGAAACGAACATAACTTTCCGGTACCTCTAATATTTTAATAGGATTCATTTGTCGTTGTTTTCGGACGAACTCATTTATTTGTACTCAATCAGAAGAATAAAGAATAGGTCCACTTAGACAACATAGCACACAGCATAATAATCGATCTCAATGCACACAGAGTTACGAGTACATAACTTCCGTCATTGCTTCTGCGATCTCTTCTCTTAGGTATCTTGTGAGAAGTGGGCAAAGTACAGAAGTAGGTGTTCCCCTAATACTGCGTATAAAAAATAGTTCATTCGTTTCAAACCCAACACACTCCTCCTACAAGTGACACATTTTTTTTTCAAAACACAACATGAAAGACAAACACATACACACACAATAATAATAAACACAGTAGCAATACTTATACATGCAACACAAAAATAATATTTTACATACTTACACATACAGAAATTAAGATATTAGATAAACATTTTCCATTGCATATATCAATTTAACTTCATTCACTGATTTAGTCAGAAAGTCAGCTATTATGTAATGATTCTGTACATATTTTAATTTAATTACATATTCCGTCAATAAATATTTCACAAAGTGAAAACATAAGTTCATACGATTCAATTTACTGGATGATCTCGTGCCTTTTATTCACTGTATAGCTCTTTGACTATCAGAATTCAAGGTTACAGCATCATTTATGAATTGCTTATACTTCACTTCGGATAATAAATTTACTGCCCAAAAACAATGTCTTTACAAAAATGTAAGAGAAAGAAAATAATTCAATTTCACAAGCAGAAAGACTTACACTTTTTTATTTATGACATTTCCACGATAAGAACGAATTACCCTATAAAATTATTCCACCAGAAATTGATTTACCATTTTGTGCATTTCCCCAACTAGTATCAGAACAACATTCAAAAAACCAAAACTATTGTTAAAAATCAGTCATTTTTTTCATCTTTTGAGCCCTTTAAATACCTTAAAACTCTTTTTTCCAATGGATAATGCTTTTTTTCTGGTTTGCGATTAAACTGAGATAAATAAGTTGTGACAAATGCTATATCAGAACGCATTCTATTAGTTAAATATAAAAGCTGCTCTATTGATTCCTAATCAAAAACTGATAATCATATCAAAAACTTCATTTGTAAGAGGGAAACTTATTTTCTCCCTTAACAATTGGTGTTTTTACCGATTTTCAATTTTCTAAATTATGTTTAATCAATAAGATTTCAATATATTCAGTCCAGAAGAAGCTTATATTATTTTCTTCTCTTACAGTTTCCATACCCAAAAATGTATCGTTCTGTGACTTCGCATACGTCAGTGAAATGCATTTTGGGCATTTGAATGAAAATATTGTCTTTTTGGTTAATTAAAACCATTTTATTTTTGGGTCCACAGCACACGGATGCCTCACAATAATACTTATAAGAAGTACACGACACTTTCTCACACAACACATAAACACATGCACAACAACAACTAGAGGAAGGGAAGAAGTCCTTTCTCAACATCACCACAGGTGGCGTTAGCAGAGTCTTAAAGCTACACTCATGGGGACTGTTACAGTATCCCCCTCTTTCTTATTCTTAATGAGTTCATCTTTTAGTTGTTGTTTTTTCGTATGTTCGCAGTGCTACGACGAGACATGTCAATAGTTAAGTTTCTCTTCTTACTTCACAGAACTCTTCCTTATGTCCACATGGGGGCGGGATAACAAGTCTTCTATGGCATTTGCTTTTCCTGTGATATATTCTATTTTCAAGTTGAATGACTGGAGTTGTAGTGGATACCTCGCTAGTCGACCTGGAGGTAATTTTAAAGTCAGAAGCCACTTTAGGGGTTGGTGATCGGATGTTACTATAATTTCTTGGCCCTCAATTTAACCTCGAAATTTATTTAGGGCCCAAACAATGGCAAGAGCTTCCCGTTCGGTGGTGGAATAGTTTTTCTCAGCAGCAATAAACAGCCTACTTGCATATTCTATAGAATGCTCTTCCTCACCTTTATCTTGCAAGAGGAGACTCCTTATGGCATGATTACTAGCCTTAGTGTGAAGAATGTAAGGTTTTGTGGAATCACTCTATGAGCATGAGGTTCTGTGGCATCTCAAAACGGGAGGACTAGTTACAAGTAGTTTCATAGTTTGAAAAGAATTTTCGTCTTCATCTCCCCAAGGTCCCAGCCCGACTTTCTTTGTGAGATTTCTGAGAGGTCTGGCTACCTCTGAAAAATTACGAATAAATATTCTGTACCACAAACAGGTTTGCAGGAATGACTGCACCTGCTTTACATTCTTGGAAGGAAGCATTTCCCCAGCAGAGCCACTTCTACTCCCGAATTCATGATATAGTGTCCAAGATATTTCACTCTATCACAAGCAAAATTACATTTACTTCGATTTTTACGTATTCTAAATACCAAAAGTCTCTCAAATACAGCTTTGAGGTCATCAAGATGTTTTTCAAAGGTTTCTGACAGGATTATGATTTCATAGAGGTAAGAAAGAATGAGAATATCACTTAGGCCACTGCGGAACTTATCATTCAATCTCTGAAATATGGGTAGTGCCATTTTCTTTTCAAAAAGCATTCAAAAGTAGCGAAAAGTTCCAAATGGACATACAAATGCTGTTTTGTCTCTATCAGAAACACAGATATTCACCTGGTGGTAACCTGATTGTAAATTTATAGTTGTCATAAAAGATATATGCTTCGCTTAGTGGAGTAAATCATCCATTCTAGGTAATGAATGAAAGTCACCTACTGTCGTAGCATTAAGACCTCTATAATCGATACAAAGACGGATTTACCCGTTCGCTTTAGGAACGAGCACTATAAGCGCAGCTTACGAGTATTCACACTCTTCTATGATGTTCTGTTCCAAAAATTTATCAAATTCTTCCTTAAGTAATTCTTTCTTTGCTGGTACTAACCTATAGGGCGGCCAGACACATGAGGACTGTCTCCGGTGTTGATGCGGTGTTCCATGAAGAGAGTGGGTTCTCTCCCTGGTTCAAAGACAGTTTCGTAGATCTTTAGCAATGTACCCAATTCTGCTAAGGCGTCAGACATTTACCTTCGTCATCGTGCAGTAAGCATGTATTCTCCTCAAGATTGTGTCGGTTTTGGACTTCTTGGATAATCACCTCTTTAACAAAATCATAAGTTCGATTAAGTGAGTCACTAAAGAAACAGTTGAGGTGTTTCAGGTTCAGAATAATGCCAGCTTTTTGTAAAAAGTCCATTCCCAAAAATTTTCGGTTTCCTTTAGCATAAGGCAAAGCTATTAGTGGTGTATGGATGACACGCCCTTCAAACCTGATAACTACATTGGTTGGGTAGACTTCCACCTCTGACTTATGGCCGTCAGCAAGTGTCATAGAGAGTTGAGTCTTCTGAAAGTTGGCTCCCTCTCTCTGTAAAAGGAGATATAAGGTTTCTCCGGCAATGGAATAACTAGCTTCAGTGTCGGTGCATGCAGTTCCCCATGTGCCATTTACAGCTAACTTTAGCACTGCTCTTTGATTCGGAGTTGAAAAGCATGAATGCAAACTGATATTGCTAAAATTTGCTGAGCCCTTATTCGCTGTTGGTTTACAATTTGGGCATCTGGGTTCCGTAACACTTGGCTTACTGCATCCATAACAGGATACAGATGGTCTCTCAGATCTGTCATCAGTTTCAAATTTATCTCTTCTTCTGAAAAATGATGTAGAACCGGCACTTGTTTGGTTTTCATCAAATCTGCTATCAGGTGAGCTTCTCGGAGCATAAGGTTTAGAAGGGTATTCTCTTGAATGGGTCGTCTTCTTTACTCAAGGAGTATTATTTCGAATGCTGCAGTAGACATCCATTTTGTCTGCTAATTCAGAAGGTGACACCCATTCAAATCGGTCTTTTAAAAAATTGTCTCTCACTTTGGGAAGTACACGTCTTTTAATTTGATCAAATATGATTAAGTCTTTTAATTGGCTGAAGTTTAAAATTTTCAGTTCGTTTAGCCATCTTTTGAAATAACTTTTTATTTCAAAGTAATAATGTCTCCAAGTGCTCTCTTGAACTTTCTTATGTTGACGGAAGAGTTGTCTGGATTTTTTCCGCAGAGAGCTTGAATCTCCTCAAAAAGATATCTTTGACATGCACATAATCCTGTGCTTCTTCTTCTCCTTCCTTAGTGATGAGTGTAGCTATGTCACTCGGTAAGGCTCCAATTAGATTAGCAACCCATTGGCTATCAGGTACTTTTAAAAATTTCAGCTGTCCTCAAATAGTTTGAGAAATATCGCCATGTCGTTTTCTTTCGAATTGAATCTGGGAATCAGCTTCTTCAATTTTCGACTGCTCAGAGATGACAGTGTCATTACCTTGTGGAACTCCATTTTTTTTTAGTAAACCCTTCTTTCCCTCTGTGTCAATATTATTTTATGGTGATTTGAATCATATCACTGCCTGTACCTACGAGACTAATTTAAAGAATACACAATTTTATAGGACTGGAAAAAAATTTCCAATAAACATGTGATGAAAATAAAAATAAAATAAAAAGAAGCGAAAAAAGAATTTAAATAAATAAATAAATTTTCTTAATAAAAATATATGCTATGTACTAAAATGCTTAGAAAATTATTCTCACATTATTGTATATACTTCTCTTTATATGTGCCTGGTATGTATTTATTTAAAATTATAGCGCATTAAAGTAAATATTTCTCAACGTACTAAATGATACGCCAACGCTTTTGCTTCTAATTTTATTACACAATCGATGTTTGTGATTTATGCACTGAAACCACTTTCACTATCGTTGAGCTTGTAAAATTAATAAAAATTGATGTCAAAACTTACGTTACAGGAAATATCATTGCATAGTATTCTAAGAAAATTTATGCCCAAATGCTTAAAAAAATAGGGAATGTGATCCAGATCAAGGTTGTAAATTTCATTAGCGCTAAGAAATTAAACCACCAGAACTCTGGATCATTTTAAGCTTATGGTTATAGACTACAGTAACATTATTTACAATTCTTTCCAAAAATATAATGGTTAATTAGATATAAAACGTTCAGTAGCTCTAATGATTTATTAAATAAAAATATCATTTAAGGAACCCAAAGCAAGATTTGTTCCTGAACATGACGATGGAAAGAATAGAAAACCTGGCAATTTTAGTAAGCTTGTCAAATTATTTTAATGACTTATATAAACAAACGAAATCACAAGTTGAAACTCCAGATATCAATCCAAAGTTTCACTCCATAACAAGTTTAAAAATTAAAAGAAGTACGGCAATCTCAAAGTACGATAATTATGTTGCTTTGCTTTTCGATTTGATACAGAAATTTTAGGACAATATTTCTGGAAAAATTATGAATCTTTTAAAATTTGTGTTAATTTATTTTCATTTGATATAGTACCTGATATTTTTCAAATAGACCCCAAATCCATCAAGCTGAAATTTGTTTCGATATAGAAGCTGTTTATTTTTGTTTTTATGTGCCCTGAATGTTTTCAACTAGATATTACCCTCCCCCCCCCATCCTGTCAGTTTGTGCAATTTATTGTTTTGTATCATCAATTGTTCCTCAATGATTTCAATTGCAATGAGCATCAGTTTGCAAAAACAATCAATCATACCATCGATATTCAAATGATCCTTCAGCAAAGCGATAGAAAGTGGCCAAAGTTCCAGAAAGAGAATTATTTTTTTAAATTTATCTTTGAATATTAGGATTTATTGTTGATATATCTTCTTCATTTTGAAGAATAAAAAGTAATTATGTCGAAAAAGAAATAAATTTTCTGCGCGGTTCATTATAATGTTTCGTTTTCATGGTTATTTTGTAGATTAAATGACGAAGGTTGTAATTTATTTTTATGAGGTAAAATTATGTTATGATTTATTTTTATCTTCACGGTTGTTGGTGTGATTAGCGAACGAAACTTGAGATAATTTTTATACTTCTGCTTAGAGAATTGTTGCTTTTTTTTCTTATACAAGTTTTTGGTTTGTCTTGGATTGATTATTGTTTGTACTCATTTGAGTAATATGTGCATTTATATGAAGACTAACTGATTTTTTACTATTCGTAATATTATTTGGTGTTTGAAAGTTGTTATTATTGTTTATGAAAGAACTTATCTGCAATTCTTATGATCGTCAGTGCTCTAAATTTGATTTAAGTACTACTATATAATGTTATTTCATATTTGGAAATAATGATACTTCGGATTTGTACTGAAAGGACTCAGTTCACTCACACACAATGGTTTAAATTAAGAATATATTTCTTCATTACTTTAGTATTAGACTTAGTTTTCTAAATTAAGCAAATAGTTTTAATTCGTGTGTCGGATTATATACGGGTTTCTTCTTTTCAAAGTAAATTGGTTTTCAGTGATTTAATTACAGTTAGTAACAATTATAAGAAAGATTTCACAAAGTACATATTAATTGCTATTATAGCTGAGAGAACAGAACAGGAAAATATGGAATTGTGCATATATTTGTCCATCAATAAATAATTTCATAAGTAGACTCCATAAATAATGATTGTAATATAGCAATATTTAATTAGAAAAAACTAGGTGTGTGTATTACATTATAAAGTTGAATGAAAATGCCAAAGACAATACTGCAGATATTTTAAAATAAGACTGATCTCCAATTGAATAAAATAAAACGCTCACTTTCTTTCAATTATATTACTACTTTCTTTCATTTATAATTGTGCTTCACAATCCTGCTGATTAAACACTGTATTCTCCCACACGTTGCTATGGAGATCAGTCTAGCTCACTATAGAGTTGCAACTGAAAAAACTGAAAAAAAGAAGTGTATAGAGAATTTCATTTAAAAAAAAATAACAAATATCAATTTTAGCTCGAGAGAGTAAGATTATCAATCGAGAAATATCGTCTTGCCTAGAACTTATTAGCAGTAATATTGGTGTAGTTCAAAATGATGTTCAAAATTACCACAGTTTATCATTGAATGATAATTTTAAAATCATTAGGTAATTGAAGGTTAGGATACCCACTAAATGTGAAGCATAAGATTCTTCTTTTTACAAATCTAGAAAAAGCTTTTAATAACGAAAGTGTTGGTGAGGAAATTGAATCGAAGATTTTGCTATGTTTATTAGAGCATAAAGTAGTAAAATTATTAGTACATGTAGACGAGAAAGAATTGAATAAATTTGAATCACTAAAATAGTTCGTTCTCGAAGGATATGAGCCTTCTCCAGAACTGTGATATATTAAAATATCAGGGGTTGAACGGCCTCTTTTTTTATAAAAAAAATCAACTTTCTCATGCAAAGACAACTATGAAAACTTGAGCTGTCACAAAAAAATTTTGGGGATGCAAGGCCATGGTCAAAGCTTTCTGTTGATTAAAAGAACGGGGGGAGGGGAATTAATCAAATAAAATAGCTGGGCGCAGGATAATAATGTAATTCTACACTTTATCACATTCAAAAATGTGATACATGATTTTAAGAACAACATGCGCAGAATTTAAAAAAAAGGAATTATATTCCGCTGACATGCCAGGATTGGTATGCAGGAGTGACAGTGCTCTCTCTACTTTCAGCTTCACATATATCTTTCGTTATGCGCATGCACACAACAGACAAACACTTCGCCTCAGGTACTATGAGGAGCACAGTTCCTTACAAAAAAATGTATCTTTTTTCATAAGCTGGGAAATGGTTACTGCATTACGCTTTAGGATTATCGATAACATCAAGTGAAAATTGGGAGTTCTTCAATTCCACAGTGCCTATATACAAGCCACCACTGCTGAACACATTTTAAATAAATCATAAAATAAATCTTTCCTTAATAATCAATAAAAATATTTTTCAGAAATAAGAAGGATTTCATATAAGAAGTTATTCTCGACATCAGACCAGAATTCCAAATTATCAGATGCTTCCCCCTAAACCTCTGATGTTGCTGTAGTCTAAGGAAGTGGTAAATCCTTACCCTCAAACTGAACTGAGTCAGTATGAAGAAATAAGACTTTGAAGCTGACTGTGATTTCAAAAAAACGTTTGGGCCACCAAATGGTCTTCTAGCCAGGATCTATAAACTGCGAAGACATTTGGGAAAGGTGCATTTACAGTTATGGAGGAGAACTATGCTTTTATTAGCTGTGGCAAGTGGAAAGAAGAGAAAATGTACTCGGTTGGAAGGTTTGTGATTTTGGTAGTTTTAAAGCTGACCTAATCACGTGTTGTACAATCTTTAATCTAAAAGTATTTTCTTAAGTAAAAATGAATTTTTGTGATTGAATTTTTTTTTTAAGTTTCCTTTGGAAGTCAGATGCTTATCGTTCAATTTGCTTTCATCAAGAAGATTCTCAATAGTTGCTTTTCTTTGATTTTCCCTTTTTTCCATTTAGTCTTCTTTAAATTTTTGTGCAGTCCAGAGATTCTGTTTAAGATACCTGTGAAGCTTTTAAATAATTCAATGACTTCGTAAATATCAATTATTTTGTTTTGAGTATTATTGTTTCTGTTTCTTCTCTGTTTTCTTGGGAGAGGGGAACTAGGATTTATTTTTTCTCGGCGGAGTGTTTCCTATTCTCTCGCTACTTAAGTCAACTTTGGTGCCATCTCGGAACAGGAAAAATCAGGATTTGCTGGGTTAGCAAAAGAAGGGGGGATTCTGATTCTTTGATAAGGCAGTCTATAGTAAGGTGAGATTTTTATCACTTAAAACATCTGGATTTCATATGGCAGTTGACTGAACCATATTAAAATTTGTTGCAATTAAAAATTTACAAGACACATAATTGGCTTATTATAACTGTTTCGTTTGATTAAGTGATTATTTCTAACACAGTCTCCAAGTCAAAAGCTAGTCTTAAACTTTTTTTTACAGAATTAACAGTAATATTGTTTTTTTTTTTTTTTTTTTTTTTTTTTTTAAATCTTCTCCTCCTCTTTTTTTTTTTTTTTTTTTTTTTTTTTTATTTTTATTTTTGCAATGATGACTCAATAATTTTTAATGTCATTGTAGTTTAGCCGTTAAAATGACTTCAAGTGCACGAAATCGTTACTTTGAAAATTATTTTCGTTTCTAATGAAATTATTTCATTTTGGATAGAATAATTTTTTGAAACCTTACGAGGAAAAAAAAATTTCTTCAAGTATTTAAAAATCTGATCTATGTTTGAGCTTCGAGAAGTGACAGAATTTGTCAGCGTATTTGCAAAGAGTAGGTAGTGTAAAATTGGCAACACAATTAACTTGTTGATGTCGAAAAAAATGGCAGCCGCAGCAGCAGTTTTAAGCGGACGAGATGTTCTTGCTCAACATGAAAATATTAATGTGGACATCGTCAAACAATTTGGTAAATCAAAATTAACTAGATATCTATGAGTTATTAATATCGTCATTTCATATTATTTCGTGTACTGTTAAATTTTCAATGTGGTAGGAACGATTGGGATCCTTAGTGATCATGTCATGATGACTTGCTAATTTTGATGTAGTTTTCTAATGCTGTGAAAATTGTGTAATTCAAATTCCTTAATTTGAGTTAAATGTTCAAAAATATTTTGTAAAACGATTACTTTTCACTTTGTTTTTTAAATATTAATCATTGTGTTAGTGTTTAGTTTCTTTGTTTACATGTGTCATTGCTAGACTTAAAATTTATGTTCATGAATTAAGGAATGTCTTTGGCATTTATTAGTTGAGAATAATTTTTAAACCCTTTCTGTTCATATTGCTTGAGGTGTGCTATTATTAAATCACATCTGTATAAGCAACTCATAAGTATAGTTTGTGATGATTTCATCTTTTAAGAATTTCGTTATGAGATTCAATTGTTATTTTCAAATGAATACGTTTTTTGTAATAAGAATTAGCATTGGTATTACGATCTGAATGTTCAATTAATAATTATTCCATATTTGAAATGTAAAAGTAGATCATGGGTAAAAATTATTTCTCTGTATAAAAATAATTAAATGATATGTATTTATCAGGTAAACTAATCTTTTATCTTCTTTGTGACATTAACTTTAAAACCTCTTAATTTTTATAAGTACTTAATTATATACTAATTATTAAAATTGTTAGCTAATATTTTAATAAATCTTCAAAAATTACAATGAAAAAATAACCACAATAAATAGGACACATTCTAGATCTTATTATAGATTATACAATTAGTACTTCTGTTCTGTATTATTTAGCTCTTAAGTGGTTATGAAGGTCACAAACCCTGAAAATATTACAACACAGTTTGTTAACTATCCTCACAGAATATATGTAAGATTGTTCTCTCTCTTAACTCACTTAAATCTATCTCACATGCACCAATTGAGATATTTCGGGAATACAGCAGATTCGACTTCTATTATTCTAACCAAGAATCAGTTCTTACCAATTTTACTATTAATGATTAATTACAATTATACGCTTCAATTAACTTATAAAAATCTGTGGCTTTTGAAAAAGAATATTGAAGACTATGTTTTGTAAAATTTTATGAAGAGAGATTTTAATTCGCAAAGGTACATAATTTTTGTGATTATCAAGTAAATTTAATTTTTTTCAGAATTAATTTTAAGTACAGGAATAAAACCCAAACTATTATTTTATCTGTGCCTAGTATTAAAAATCAAATTTGTTATTTTAAACTATGGTTATGCATACTAGTTTTTAGGAAAGATTTTTTTGCTGTCTTAGATTTTAAATAATCTGATAAAATACTGTTTAAGGTACAAATAAGACTTAATTTGTGTTTTTCCCTTTGCAAGCTAAGGGTTTAATTGGAAGCTTTTATTTAATACAAATTTGTTTCTATTGCTAATTGAGAAAAATATTTACAAAAATTGAACATTTAGATTAGGCATTGTTTTTTGGAATTAGATATAAGAAAATAGTTGGAAAAAAAATTGGAAACTTTATTATATGTTGAATAATATATGGAGTCTTGTTAGAACAGCTCATTGATGGCCATTGAGAAAGAGATACAATTTCACTTCATTTATACTGTCATTGATGAATTCTTACTCTTTAACTTCCTTGACAGTAAATATATATCTCTTATGTAATTAGTATGTTAGTGATTATCTGTTATTTAAAATTTTATTGACCTTAATAATTAAAATTGCTCAGAAATTAATACTGTCTGATTGAGTTCATATTTTCAACAACAAAAAATCTTTTTTGCTTCCTGTTAGTTTTTCCTAAAGATGTTCAGCCAGATGAAGAAGTTATCCGTGTCAAAGAACAAAATCTTTTGGATCTTGCCAAGGTACTTTCAAAGTCCGGCAAAGCAAAAGGTATTTAAAAATTTCTTTCTTTAATTTAATTAGTATACATTAGAAGTTAGTTTCTGTTAATTTTTTTCGAAATAAATGTTATATGTTTTATTTTCAGATTTGGCCTCGCTTATTAAGGTGACAAGACCTTTCCTTGGATTAGTCAGCAAAGCAAAGGCTACAAAACTTGTGAGAACATTAGTTGATTTATTCTTAGACATGGAAGCTTCTACTGGCCTCGAGGTAAAATAAAAAATTTTGGATTAATCCTTTGACAGTTAGGCAAATCAACATTTTATTGTTCTCTTGTTATGTATAGTACTACGATCAAATGGCTGCTGAAAGTGGCAGCTATTTTCCCTCGAGCTGTGTTTGAAACTGTCACTTTTTTTTTTTTTTTTTTTTTTTTTTTAAAAAATTTAATGGGGAATTTTAAAAAAAATTTTTTTTCCCCTTTTTTTGTTTTTAAATTTTTATTTTTTTTTTTTTTTTTTTTTATGTTGATACAGATAGTTCGCTCACTTTTAAAAAATAGTCTTTCTAGAATTATTTGCTGTATATTAATGTAATAATTTACAATAGTTTTAAATGTCCTTTTAAATAATTCAGTAAATGATACGAATTAGATATATTAGCTTGTAAAATATTAAATTAAATATCTAAACAAATACACACAATTTAAAACTCTACAAAACATTTAATTGTTATATTCATTATATATAATCATAAAACTTATTTTTCATCAGAAGTATCTAGCTACCACTTTTGAGTCATTTCAGTTACAAACTCCTGCCAAATTACACAAGAAAAAGAACTAGATGAACAACAATTGGATTGATATCATTTTCCCTCATTGTATAAAAAATTTCCCTTTACCCCTATTGTCATCTATGTGCTATCAAACTATCTAAATTTTGTTATGGGTATTCTTTGTAACACAAACAACACCAGGTAATGTACGCAGATGAACTCAGTGCGCATTAGGGAAAAATTTCGCTAGACAGGTTATTGCTCAGTTTCAACCATTTGGGTCGAAAAGCTTCGGACAAACTAAACTCGTCTGTGAGCGTTATAGTGCACTATTCGAATATGAGCTGGACTTGTTCATAACCATTCAGGAGTTAATCTTGATATCTAATTATATTTTATAAGGGCTTAGCAGTAAAGATTTTTTTTAAGAATTATTTTGAAGTTTTCATTAATTTTCTATTTCAGGTTGAATTGTGTCTTGAATGCATTGAATGGGCCAAGCAAGAAAAAAGGAATTATCTGAGGCAAGCCTTAGAAGTAAGAAATGGCTAAATGTTTGGTATACAAAACAAAATCATTAATAATTGTTTTTAGAACTATAATATGCAATAAAAGCATTTAAAAAATTGTGGAATAAATTATATGATCTCTTGTTACTGTAAATGTATAATTTTTTTTTTTTTTTTTAAATAGGCTAAGCTCATTTCTCTGTATTATGATACAGGAAAATATACAGAAGCATTAAGCTTAGGTGAGTTTCCATGTAGTATGGTTCAGTAATTCAAATCGGTATCATTTTTCTTAATTCATGTATATATTTTATGGTTTTAGTTTGTTCATTTGGATAGTTTTTCATGATTCATATCAAAAGTTATTTCAAATGAAAGTTCAAAATATTGCAATAAGAAAGGTTTTAGAACATTTAAGTGATTGTTGAAATAAAAATTTTACTTAAAATTCACTATTAATGCAATGACTTTCTGCGTGTGTTTTATATAACATTATTAGTTAATTTATAATATAATAAAAATTAACAGGATATACATTATGAAAACAAGAAATAAGTTTGTTTTTCATTAATAATTTTTCTTGTAATTTGTCCAAGTTATGTTTTTATCTTCTAAAATTATGTTTAAATAATCTAATTTCATAGAATATTCCATATTTAAAAATGTGTTAATCTTTTGAAAAATTTATTAATATTCATTTTCTATTTATTAAGCTATTTTCATATTGAATGTAATGAAAACTTTTTTGCATTTCATTGCAATAAATTTGTTTTCTAAACATATAACTGTCAAAGTGTAATTTATAATGTTTTTCAGGAAGTACTCTGTTAAAAGAACTAAAGAAATTAGATGATAAAAACCTGTTAGTCGAAGTTCAATTACTAGAGAGTAAAGTGTATCACTGTTTAACAAATTTTCCTAGAGCAAGGTGAGAAATTGATGATAAGTAAGACTTACTTATGATGGATATATTTGATATTATACATGTTTTCCTAAAATGAATTCTATATTTTGATATTGTTAAAATTAACTTTATTTAAACATTTCACTTGTCTTTTTTGCTCAGAGCTGCTTTAACTGCTGCAAGAACCACAGCAAATGGCATCTATTGTCCTCCGAAACTTCAAGCTGCTTTAGATCTACAGTCAGGAATTTTACATGCTGCTGATGAAAAAGATTTCAAGACTGCTTTCTCCTATTTTTTTGAAGCATTTGAAGGATATGAATCAGTTGAAGATCCAAAAGCAGTTGTAGCTTTAAAGTATATGTTACTCTCAAAAATAATGTTGGGAGAGTAAGTATTTAATGTTTATCATGAATTGTAAATCTTGTATATAAATATTGAAGTAATTGTAAACTTAATGTTGTGTGCATTATGTGAAGAATGTTGTTTGTAAACACTGTAAGTTAAATATATATATCTAAACTTGTACGACAGATTTTTTAAAACATTTTTTACATTTGATATTTGGTTTTTCTTTTTATATTAAATATTGTACTAAATTTAAAATGAATCATGGTTTTGGTTTGTTAGGATTAGTTGGTTTGAATTAATTGCACTGAATCCTCAAGGGATGGATATATTTGTACCAGGCACATGGTTAAGATTTAAATATTTTTTAGTTAAAACAATTTAAAATTTATCTCCATGAAAGATTGGTCTATTAGGAATCTTCTTTTGTGTTAAGCGCTGTCACACAATCATCAATTGTGCTTTATTGTATGTCATCTTCATGAATTATGCACCTAGTCTTATGTTTTTAAATTAATACTTATTAAAATATTTAATATTTCAGCATTTTATATCTTTTGTACAAAATGAATTTTTAGACTTGTTTATTATTTTAAATTTATATGTAAGGAATTTATCTAGTTTCATCATTCTTTTAATTCATTCAATAGATAAAGCTTTCGAGCTATTATGGTTTAATAATTTATATAATATTTTTAAGTAATTTTCTCTTGCTATCATTGTCAGTGTCATTAAATTTCAAAAAATCTTTCATTATTAAACTCTTCTGTTTTTGAGAAATTGAAAAAAAATAATCTGTTTCAATTATTGCTTTTGTGATTGATTTGAAATTTGTATTATTTCTTTAACTATATGATATAATCCGAGTATTTTGAAATTCCATCACAGTTTTCAGTGTAGTTTGAAAAATAAGTTACAAAATCTTTTTTATTAAAATATGTTATTGATATAAGTTAAAACTTGAATACAACAATTTATATAAAATTTAAGTTGTAATAATTTTAGGGAAATGTACTACAGATACTTGAAAAAAAGAATATTTTCCTGAATGTAATTTTACTTTGAGTACTTGCTTTGAATCCCGGTGACCACTTTTGGCAAACCAGAAAAATGTCGTCAAAATATGGGATATTCTGCAAAAATAAAAAGGGTGAAATCAAATAGGATTTTTCTATTAGAGTATTTATAATGGGGTTTTATATGACATAATTACCCCTTATTTAACTAAGAGTTTTATTAGCTTTTGTCATTAGTTCTTTGTTTTTTCATCTCACATTTTAGAAGAAATGATAAAAAAAAAAATCTTCTGCAGGCCAGAATACAGTACAGTATTTTCAAAACTATGGGATCCTGATCTTAAAAAGTGTTATTGAACATGATATATCACCATACTTGCAAATGGATAAGTAAAAGCATTGTAAACAGTGTTGTAACAATTAAAAAGCACCTAGTTTGTCTGAAAATTGCTCCAACTTTAATATTCAACAAGGTTTTACACAAGTACCATATTTTGTTGTAACTTTCCTTGTTGTACTACACATGAAAAATTTATTGCTTTAAAATATATATATATTGTATTGTTTAAATTTAAAGAACATATGTTTTTGTTGTTTCATGTATTGGATAATTTAATTTGGTTCCAATTGATGGAACATTAAACAGCTGTGCACTGAAACAAAATATATTGTGTTTCCTTGAATTGTATTACTTGTTCACTTTGACTCAGCAATCAAATACATTTATTTTGAGAATGAAGAATAAAAAGTTAAAATTTAATATGCAATGCATAAAGAATTGTAAAAACAATTTCTTTATTGGTTTACTTCAAGTATAATTTAATTCATAAGTTTCCATTGTTAACTGTATTTTTATTTCTTGGTATTATAGGCCTGATGATGTTCTTTCATTAACAATGGGTAAATTAGCATTGAAATATGCTGGTATAGATGTGGATGCAATGAAAACAATAGCTACAGCTAGCTCAAAGAGATCCTTGGCTGACTTCCAGACAGTAAGTCAAATAAATATTTTTAAATTCTTAAACTATTTAAACAACCAGTATATTTTTCTGTTTAGCTCTTAGCATTTCTTAGGTGTTCTGAAATTTTTTTTAATTTTAATTGAAATGTTGATTACAAAAATTGATTTATTTCCTCTGAGACTTAAATTTGTGTACCTGCTTGATTCTAGAAACATAATATTTTGATCATGTAGTTATGAGAATTTCTTTTTCCTAACAACAATAAAATAGTATCTATAATAATGTATAGAAAGTATCTATTCATATCTGATCAGCACTCCAAATCATTAATTGGATGATTGTTGTAATGGATTAATTGGATTAAAATTTTAAAAAAATTTAAAATTAATCATTAATTGGATGATTGTTAAACTAACATAGTTGCATCAATGCTTTGTAAATTTTCTCTAGTAATTAGGTGGATTTTTTTTTTTTTTTTTTTTCCAAAATACATTTAAAGTTTAATTTTGTTATAGATTTTAACTATTAAATTGTTATATGATTTAAAATTTATTTTTTAATCAATCGAAATTTGACGTGTAAAATATAATCAACTGTTACATTAACAGATATGTTTAAATATTGGTCTTGAATCAATTTATAATTTTATATGAAAAGCGTGATTAATTGTGACTTTATTATCTTTTAAACTCAAAATAGGTTCTCAGTCTTTTTTTTTTTTTTTTTTTTCCTTCTCTCTTTCTCTCTCTCTCTCTCTTATCTACTCACTGTTAAGAATAGGCTGGAAGAAATCAGGTTTCATTTATTTACACTGTTGAAATTTTCTTGAAATGCATTTTTAATGCCAATTAATAATATTGTGCATCTTTATTGTAGTAAATTAATGTATAATCCGGTGAGAACAACTGAACATTACTTAACTCATGATTTTTGTTCTCCTTTTTTTACTATAAAAAGTATTGAAATTAGAAAGCACAGATTGCACTAATCTTAAATTAATTTTATTATAGGCTTTAAAAAAGTACAAAAAGCAGTTGATTGATGATGTCATCATTAGGGCTCATTTGGATGATTTGTATGACACTATGTTAGAAAAGAATCTCTGTAGGATTATTGAACCATATTCAAAGGTTCAGGTAAAAAAATAATTTAATCTTTGTACGTGAATCTTTTTATTTATATCTGAATTTGGGGTTATTAATCATTAGAAGTATTTTTATCTATATATTTATTAAAATGTTGTTGATTAATTACTTATAATAAATGTACAAAATCTTGCATAGCTAGCTATAAGATAGTCATATAATTGTTAAGTTAATATAATTTCTTATAAATATATAGTTTCTATTTTCACTTGTTTTAATCTCTTTCCCCCTCCTTACTTTCTGTGGCAAAATTCTTGATGTATCTGTACATTTATGAAAAGAAAATTAATTTAATTATTGTATCAAGAATAACATCTAAATCAATTTTCATGTTTTGCAACTACTTGTTTACAGTAAATGTAAGATATGCCAACAATTCAGGGCAGTTATTTAACAGTTAAAAAAATCACATATCAATTCATAGCTGATCATAATAGAATCTTAGACTTATTAAAAAGTATTAATAGGAAAATTGCAATAGAAAAGTTTTAAAGTAAATGTAATTGTATTATTCCAGTAATATAATTCTACTGTCACTGTTTCAAATTATCTGATTTTTAATTCAAAAATTGTATTTTTAATTCTTATAACTTACATTTGATTTTTGGAACATCATGTTGTATGTTATGTAAGAATAAATACAGTTATCTGCATAGAATAAACGAGTTTATAATGTTATGCATTATTTGACCCTGTCAGTGTCCTGTATTTATATTTAATAATTTTAAAATTACATTATGTAATTGAATATCAAAGTTAAAAGTGTACGTGGAAAATTATGAAATAATTTGTAGAGAAAAATCAATCGTATTCAATGGTTTTTTTATATATATATTTTATTTTATTTAAAATGAAATTATAGTTATATGAATTTGTAAAACATTATAGAAAAAAAATTCTTTGATAGGAAACTGTTAGAATTAACATAGTATTTTAAATATTAAATGGTATTAATACTAAGTAAAATGAAACCTCAGTTTGAACTGTAGATTAAATTTTTTTTTTTTTTTTTTCCTAATTTTATTTCAGTTACAACATGTTGCTGGTGTTATTGAATTGCCTTTGGTAAGTTAATATATATATACACACATACACCTTTGAATCAGTGAATATTCATTTAATAAAGTTGTTAATTTTACATAAATGAATTTATCTTTTCTAGCCTACTGTTGAAAAGAAGATGTCTCAGATGATTTTGGATAAGAAACTTAATGGTATATATTATTGCTTACTTTTAACATTTGTGTACTTTAATATATATATATATATATATACTGCAAAAGAAATCATTTGTATGAACAATTAGACATATTTTTTGACTGGGAGACTAAACTCTTCTCTTTATTTTTATTAATAATCTGTGATAGCAATTGCTGAATCATATTATGCTGTGGGATCATAGTTGAAATCTTGATTCCTCTGAATAAAACCATTAGAATAAGAAGGTTGTAGCACCTTGAAGCTGTATTCACTCATTGTTAAAGAATGAAATTCAAATTTGTAACATGTGTTCATAAAGGAAAATTATTTTCCTATAATAAGTCATATATCCTTTAAGCATACAGGTTTTTTTAAAAAAAAAAAAAAATTAAAATATTCACTAATCACAGAATTTTCCATATTATACAAAATTGAAAACTGGTTTAGTGGCAGAATACTGGAGATAAAATTTGAAGCATAATACTTTGTTCTTAAAAAATGAATATATTCTAACAGAAATGGAAAGCATAATCAAATATGGTGCCCTACATATGTAAAGAATGGAGATTGTGGTAAAAATAATACATTTTTTAATTGAGAAAGTATATCCAATGTGAATTCTATTTAATATTTGATGAAAACCTAAAATATTACCAATATTCTAAGTTCTCACGTTATATAATTAGAAATAAACTATTGTGCAACCCCAATGCATTATATTAATTAAATGTTGAATAAATATGTTTAAATGTTTAATAATTGGAAATAAAATGATGCATTGTTACATAAAAAATGATTTTATAAATGCTTAAAAAAATGCACAAAATTCAAAATTTGGTGCATGTGTTTGTAATCTTGGACATTGAAGTAGGGATAATACGAGAATCCATATATTTGAAGAAAAAGCCATTCAAAATTTCAGTATATCATTATTAATTCATCCATATCAAATGTATTATTATTCTTGTAGGCCAAAAAAAATTATTATACTCAATGTAATATGTATATGTGATGCAGCATTTTATTTCTTTTAAATTTTATTCTTTTTTTTTATAGGAATACTTGATCAAGGTCAAGGAATTCTTATAATTTTTGAAGCATCTGATAGTGATAAAACATATGAAGCTGCATTGGAGACTATTCATTGTCTTGAGAAAGTTGTAGATTCTATTTATCAAAAAGCTAAAAAATTAAGCTAGGTAGATTTTTATGATCTCTTTTGTTTGTAAAAAAAAAATCTGTTTTTAAGGAACTATATTTATTAAGAATATTGTAAATAAAACTAAAAGAATTACATGTTTGAGCTTCTAAATGTTGTTTTAATAGTTGTTTTGTGTCATCATTTTGTCAATACCATTTTCGTTTGACACTTCAGAATGTTGTGGGCTTATTGAGAGTAATGCATCTAACTTACCTTACATAATAACTTCAACTAATATGTTCAATAACTTTAATTACCTAAAAAATAACGTTTGATTTTCAAAAATTTCTCTTTGTGCTTAAATATACATTAAATTTCAATTACTTTGTAGAAAAGAAATGGACTAATTAGAGATAATATAACACTAATACAAATAATTTTACTTTTATTGTATATTTTGAAGATATACTGTTAATGATTATTAATTCTCTAACGTTTATTAAACAATTGTTTGGATGTTGGATAAAAAAAATAAATTCTCAAAATTAAATAATTGGCCATATTGTCTCTTAAATTTAATTGATAATTTTTAATGACATTATTTATCACTTTAAAATACATATTACAGCTCTAGAGCTGATATAGACTGATATATCCAGTGTTAAATTTTTGTAAATTATATATATGATCAATAATGTTAAAATTCACTGTAATGAGAATAGTTTTGTGCTTCCATCTTTTTCAACTTATCAGTATTCCTGAATGTTATTTAGTACTAAATAAGTAAAAGAAATTACTTTAGCTCTTTTTTCTGTAATAAATCATTGTTAGTTTTGAAATTGCTATCTCTCAATTCATAATTGCTACCCCCCACTCTGCACGAGTTCTATGAAATTCTAATTAAGAATGTTCTATTCATATAGTTTCCTTTTTGTATACTTTTATATATGCTTTGTAAGGAATAAAAGATACATTTTTATCAAAACCAATGGACACTCATTTCATTTTTGTTGTAAAATCACTTCAATCCAGCCCAAACATAAATTTATAAAATATCTGTTGTACTAGTTTATTAATTCCATTTCCACATTGGAAAAGGGGCAAAAAAGATTTTATAAATTCATGAAAAGCATTTTAAATGTAACATTGATTTGAATTAAGGTTAAAGAGTATATATTTTATTTTAGTCCAACAACTTTGGAAAAAAGAAGAAGAATCATGTTTATATCTACAATCAAAAATGAAGTATTTAATTAATATTATGAATCTAATTAAAAATATGTAAGGTTTCTGTATGAAATATGGATATTAAATAACGAGGCTGATGCTACTACAGAAGAAGTATGCATGTGCCAAACACAGTGACTGACAGCTGTTTTGCATGAAGTCTTCTTTTTCAAATGCAGTGCTCACTTCTGTAAACAAATTTGTATAGTATTAGTTTTTTTTTTTTTTTTTCCTCATCAAAAAAAATAAATAAGTGTAACAATAGAGCAACAAAGTGTTGTAAAATTCCTCATGAAACTTGGGAATATTGCTAGTGAAACTTATAATTCATTGAAAGTAATGTATGGCAACAAATGTTTATCATGTGCACGTGTTTTTGAGTAGTTTAAGCTTTTTCAAGATGGCCGAGAAGACGTAGAAGAATATTCACACCCAGTTCGCTCTTCCACAATACAATATCGATAAATCAGTAATCTGGTGGGATCTGACCATTGGTTAAGTATTCATGCAATCACTGAGACTGTAGGAATAGACAAAGAATCCATAAAAAAAAAATTGCATATCAATATTTTCAAGCAAAAAGTTTGTGCCAAAATGTTACCTAAATTTCTCATGTTTGAACAAGAGGCTCACAAAAATGTTTGTACTTACATTTCGAATATCATTGAAAATGACTGACCCAAACTTATTGGAAAAGATAAGAATGTTTGTGACAAATTGTGATTTTTTGCTTATTATCCTAAAATAAAATGCCAATCCATGCACTGGAAGAACCTATCTTCACCAAGAGCCAAAAAAGCTGAAATGAATAAATTGAAATTCAAGGTAATGCTGATTGTTTTTTTTTTTTCCCCTCCAATATTCATGGGATTGTGTATCTTCTCTGGGTTCCTGAAGGTGAAACTATTAATCAACGTTACTACCTTCATGTTTTTGCTGAAAGAAGGGGGAAATAACCCGATTTGTGTAGGGGCAAATTATTCCACGTTGTCCGTCAAGAGGTTTCTAGGCCATGTAGAGCATCCCAGAATTGGACCATCAGCCTTATTTGCTGATCTAGTGCCATGTGACTCCTATTTATTTCCTAAAGTGAAATCTGCATTAAAAGGAACAAGATTTGAGAACGTTGAAGCTGTTATAGAGAAAGCAGCATACATCCTGAAGGAGCTGACAAAAGACTTTCATCACTGTTTCGAACAATAGAAGATTTGCATGGAACATCATAGGGATAAAGATGAATGTATGTTGAAGGTGATAATAAGTAAATATGTATGACATCAAAATAAAATGTTTTACAGTGTTAGTTTCTTTATTAAATAGTCACACTTTGTACATAGAAAACTGAATGAAGACATGTCAGTAGTAAATGAATCCATAATTTAAACATTATTTTACTTCTTTTGTATAATCCAAGAAAGAAAATATTGATGTTATTAGTAACCATTGTAATTAAAGCCTTATAAATATTTTTAATGAATTATAAGAAAAAGTGGAGTAAAGTATTAACTAATTATGGATCAAGAGCTTCTAATGCATTTAATATATATTCAGCTAAATTTTGTCAAGTTGTGTTGGATTATAAATGTTAAATCCTTTTGAATATAAATGTACAATTGTTTTAAGAACTATAACAAATAGACTTATTATTAAATGTGAAATAGAACTTGAATACATCATGTATTTTGTAATAGGTTACATGGGTTCAGAAAATTGAATAAATTTAATGATAAAAATGTGATTATTTCTCAAAGAATTTATATATATATAAATTTTTGCATAAGAAGAATGGAGAAACATTGCTTTAAAATTACGAATCTCTGCATGAATGAAAACGTATAATCTCTGGCACAAATATCTTTTAAAGATTCTCGGATAAAGATCAGTCTACAGAATATAAATAATCTTTCACATATCTAAATTATGGCAAATATATTTTAAAAAGTTAAAGTAATTTATTCTAAACAAATATATATGTATTGTAAATTATATATATTCACTAAAATATGTTCACATTTTAAATATTCACTATAGTGATAGTCGTCTTTTACTAGATTTTGAATACAATTGAAATTATCTGATTGGTTAAATGATCTGTGAGGGGGGGGAAAAGGTATACCGTGTGATCCCTGTTGAAAATGCCAATTAACCAAAGAGTTTTTTTTTTTTTAAATTAAGATAAGACTCAAGAAATGTGATGTAACTAATGGCTTTTGAGCTGTAATTGAGAAATACTTAAGGGAAAGATAGCTGGGTTTTTTTTCCTATTACTATAAATAATGAAAAATAATTTTATTTTTAAAATCAGCATTAAAGTGAATTGCAAAAAATAGGTGGTTATCAAAAATTCTAGAGAATACCATTTCACTCTCCCTTGAAATTTTAATGAAAAGAAATTTAAATAATTAGAATTAATGAAAATCCTGAATAAAATAAGGTGGCCAATCTAATGTCATAGTTGAGAATTTTTCTAAAATTTAAATTTAATATAGTAAAGGGATTTATGTGTTATAACTACAAGAAATTCAGTTAATACTGGAATTTTTAACCCCTTCCTTCTTTCTGATTTTGGTTTAAGCTATATAGTTTTAGATAAGGATAGGCTTAAAAATAACTACATGTATAAAAGATCATTTGATTGCCTACATTGAAAATATCTCACAATAACATATTTGATCATAATATTTTATATTCAGTAGTTCTACATAAGTATGTTGTAAACCAAGATTAAGTGGATATGAATCTAAAACTAGTAGTAAAAACCATATTTGTTAAACCTATACATTTAATGGAATAATGTACAGGTTTGTTTGTTTTTTAACTATTGTTGTTTTATTATATTTTTCACTTTTATTTTACTCTGTTTAAAACTCCATTGTTATAACATAAAAGGACTATTGAAGAATAAATCAGTTTTAATATTTAAAAGCTTTCAAAAATATTTTGCTTCAAGGACTTAATGCAAGAGAACATCAAAGAGACAATAAAAGTTGTATGTGTGTGATAGAACATACCTTTTTGTTTTAATTTATTGATATTGCAATAAATTATATTACTTAAAGAAAATAGAATTACAAAAAAGAAAGTTATACACTCTTTAGTGTTATAAATAAAAAAGATTATAAAACTGTTTCTAATATTGCTAGTTCATTTAAAACTTAAAGTAACTTGTTATTATCTATTATAGATATTAATTTAGTTAACATACATATAAATAATTGAAATAAATGAATGTGAGATAACTTATACGTTTAAGTTGGTGATAATTAAATTCGCTCTTACAATATGAGAACAATAAAGACAGGCCTTGAAATATAATTAAATAATGAGGCTGACACTTGAGCTGGAACTTCGTTCTCTAAATTTCTATATGCTGCATGAGAACTAAGAGACCTGAAATATTTTTGAGGATGTTCTTTAATGGTGGGAGAAACCCTCCACTGCAACTTATTAGCTTTTCAAAAAAAGTGGCTTTTTAAACCATGTTTGAGATTTTAATCCTGTCATTTTAAATTTGTTAATCAATTATTTTATAAATTCTTAATAGCATTTTTGTGATAAAACTTGTGTGATGTCCTCAACAAATGTTTGGAGCAGCTTAACCTAATTTAACTCTTGCACTAGGAATTCACTCTTTGATGGGATGAGGAGTCTCTTCCAGCATTACTAATCTTGATCACTGGGCTCTATGGCCTAGTTTATTCAAAAATCTCTTACATGATCGAGTTCATTTTACATCAGCTTTAAATTAAAATTATTTGTGGTAATAGTTTTGTAGTGATTTAACTAAAATTGTTTAACTGTATGCAAAAATGTAAGTATCGCAATTATCTCTGTAGTATCGCAAGTGGTCGTGTGTTCATGCATGCTTCGTTTTCTTTTTGTTATCGGTATATAAAGTTGTTAATTTTGTGAAAAGACGTCAGTGGTGTAATTTGCTTTAGCAAATTAGGTTGTAATAAATTAACTTTCATCCAGAAAAACGTGTAGATACCTATAATCTGGTTCTCTTTAGTGTACTAACAAATGGGGGGGAAAGAACAAAATTTCTATTTCAGTTCTTTTGTTTCATATAAAAATTTTATTCAAGTTTGGGATCAGTTTAAGGAAAAGAAATAGGAGAATGATCTTATTTTCAGAATTACTTTTCAGCAATTGTCTGTCTAAGAACTTACCGAAAATGGAATGGTCTGAAAATCAAAAAATAATTTTTCAAATAAATATAATTGATTATTAATGATTTCTAAAAATTAGTATTATGTTTAAATACTTTTAAAAATGATATTAATTCAAATACAAGTTTAGTCCAGAAAATGGGAATTCTTGTAAACCAATTATCCAAAAAGAGAATGTTGCTAAAAGGAATTATTTTAACAATCTCATTTAGCAGAACTAAAAAAAAAAATTACGTTTCCACTGTCTTGAAATAGCATAATTGTACCACTTACAAAAAGGCCATGGTTTTACAACGGATTTCCGTTAACACACTCAAAATATCTTTCCGCGTTCTAGTTATAGAAAAAATAAGATTAAGTGCCCTCCTTTGAAAAAAAAAAACTATCTCATGACGCTTTAATAGTATGATACGACAGCCGTGGTTTGGTAATCCATACATAAGTTCAAGACTCGATTCTATCAAAATTTTACAAGAATGTTAGAGTTGCTACGTGTTAAATGCAAAATCCTTTTATAATGTGGAAATGCGATTAGAAAGGTGTCACTTCATTTGTCATGCATCTTAAATCTGTTCGGGGCCCCAAATCCTCCCGTTGGCGTGGTGTGGATGTTAGGAGAGGGGGGTGCCAGCTCAGGTGTCGTCCTCGTCACTTGACCGTGGTTCAAAATTACGAGGTCCGTCGCTAATAGCCCTCGTGTTGCTTCTAGTGCGATATTAATATAAAACTAAACTTGTCATGCATCTTGTTAAAAATTATTAAATCTGTCAATCACGTTGTTTGAGATATTACTTAAATTATTTTATGATGTCTAAAAGTTCTTGATTTTGCTAATTTCACTCCAGTGATGAATAATTCTTTATTTTAAAATCATCTACAAAAAAAAAACTATGTGTAGTTAACAATTATTACTAGAAAATGTTTTCTCACGAAATCAAGTGCCCTCAGTAACCTTGTGGTCATGGTCGCAGACTTAGGCCGGCGCTGTTTTCGTTTAATCGTGGGCTCGATCTCTGATGCCACTAAAGACCCGCTTTGTAGTGGGGATGATACACGTTAAATCTGTCGAGGTCCCAAGTCCTCCCTTTGGCGTGTGGTTGGGGGGGAGGTGCCAGTTCAGGTGTCGTCCTCGTCACCAATAGCCCTCGTGTTCCTTCTCAGTGCGACGTCAATAAACAATCACTCTCACGAAATCGTTGATGCAAATGTAACTCTTTATTGAAAAATTCAGTTTGTTTAAATTCTTAAAGACTATCATCGCCTAATGCCAAACAACCTGATCCAACTCTGAACACATTTTCAGGCTGATAGTTGATAAAATATTCATATAAATTTGCGATCTTGTAATACATGCATCCGTTTATTATAAAATTTTGAAATACGCATTTTTTTTCCCTCGCTTGAACACATAAAACCTATCTAATATTACAATATATGAGGTAAGTTATAGAGCACATTTTACACTGGAATATATAAACTGACTCATATACAAATGAGTAATATAAAATACACTTCTTTCTTAAGGATGCGCCGTTAAAATATAATAATTATGTTGGAACGATATGCAATCAGAGAAACTGTTAAAATTCTGGGTTATATTCTTTAACATGTTATGAAGACAGGTTTGTATGAGTGTCCATTTGCTAAATAAAGCGCATTTTTTCTCACAAATATGCAGATAAAAATACATAATTTTTTATTTGTTTACTGCTGTTTATATATATTCACTTGAAATTTTCTTTGAAAAGAATTCCACCATTTAGATAATAAAAATGTTGCTTTCTTTTTGTAGTGGATCGTAATTTCTAATTACAAAATTTTTTTAACACATGTTCATTATACGATGTTTAAATGAATGAGAAAATTCCGCTGAAATTATTAACTTTTTCAGAATAAGAAGAACATAAATCTCACTTGAATTCCTCTCCGTGTTAAAATGTGCTCACTCAGCAAATTCGAGTAATTCTTTTTTTTTTTTTTTTTTTTTTTTTTTTGTACAATTCATATTCAAATTTCTCTACCTTATTTCTTGAGCCAAATTAATTTTAGCCTGAAAAATAATTGAATACTGTTAAGAATATATAAACAACTCCTATGTATAACTAATGATTGCTTACACAACGGTCCCCCCCCCTCCCCCCGTCCCTTAAAAAATGACTCGGATTCTACCACGTACCCTTGAAATCTTTCAGGCATCCAAACCTCTATTTTATTTTGCCCATTACAGAATCCGAAAACTCCAAAAAAGTTAGATGGTAAATGAAATTAAATGGTCTATTCTTTCATTATTTAGTTTTTATTTTAAGAAATCAAACGAATTTGCAGAGATTGAGGGGGAAATTGCTGCAATATTTATTTTTTATAAAAGTATAAGAGGGTCGAGAGAAGGAAGAATCGATCATTCTGACGTACTATATCTCTCTTTCATCGAAGATTTTATTGAATGATACAACTGATAATATTTATAAAAACCTCTTTACTTTTAAAATTCTTTTGTACTTTTAAAAGATGAGTGTAACCTCCATGCCCATTTTTTTTTTCCACGTACTCCCTGGCCCCCCCCCCCAGTTGAGAACTATCAGTTTACCACGTCATGTAACCTTCAGTGACAATGTGACCTTCACAAACAACTCGTCTTTTTTCTACAGACGCACTGCGAATGCGTTAATGATTATTTTATAGTAAACAATTTTTTTTTTTATTTATTTATTGAGATTTTGTGAAGTTTTCTGGATTAATCAAAATCGAAATTTAAAATTTGAAGGATTCTGTTAAGTCAAGGGGTTATGTATACTAAAACCGCCTTTATTATATTAATTGTGTATTTACTGTCAGGAGCAGCAAAAGCGTTTCCTAGTGACCATGTGGAACAAGGAGAAAAGCTTAAGTGAAGGCGCCAAGGATTGGAAGGAGTGAACGTGCCGTAACACTCCTTTTCTTTATTTTCTATGTATATTTTGGAATTATATGTGTAATTGTTATGCCTTTATTAATTATTTCTTGGGAATAATTTATCAAGGAAGCTTTTTTTTACATTGTGGATTCAAATAAAAGTTGTTGCTTATTTTAGTATTTCAGTGTTGTAATATACAGACATTTTGTATCAATTTATGTGAAAAATTTAATATGGTAAATTTATTTGGTAACAGTTTCATTCAAAATTAAAGAGTATATTCATTGTAAGAACTATTTTATCGAAATTCAAAAGATATTTTTTGAGTAATATATATATATATTTCGTAGTTGAGCGAAAGTCCATGTCTCTTCCTTGCAATTTTTATTTTTTCTTTCTTATAAAGATTGGAATTATATGTGTAAATTTCGAGACATGTTGATCTTTTTATGAAATGTATGGTATTCAAAGTAAATTAATAATTAAATGATTAGTAGAGAAAAGCAAACATTTTAAGTGAAGTAACAATTATAGTCCGAATAATAATAAGTTGGTTGTAACAATGTCGTTCTTAGATAAGGGAAAGAAAGATGAGGTCAGTGAAGTGGGTACGAGGAAATAGCTAGGGAGAAAGAAGATCAACTCGCAATCAAATTGGAAAACTTCGAATGCAAATAGAAATACAAAAAACATCTAGTTATAATTATAATGCTGCTTTCAGCAACCAACAAAGTTTCCATATTAAGAAATTAATTCCCGACTTGATCCGAAAGAAGACAATATGTCCTTTCTCCTAAATTTATTTCAGCGACAGGTTTTTGAAAATTAAAGAGGAACATTGGGTCACATATATGATTGAAGTGTTGCCTATTGACGTGTGGCACTGCTTGAGCACCTGAGGGTAAAAGCTCATTAAAAACGCTTTACGTGAAAGATCCAAGTTTAGCGCAGAGAAATTACGTCGGTTTTTTGCCACCTACAGAAAAACATCCGATAAAACATGTAAAAATTTCAACTTTCAGCGCCAAAGATATTTCGAGATCTGTTTGGCAGAACTGCACATACAGGATTTTGAGAGAATAAAAAATTTGATGATCTTCAATCAAATGAAGAAGCGAGTTCCTCCAGAAGTCAAAGAACATTTCTTAGATATATGGTCTTACAAGATCAACCGTGATGATCTTATACAGAAACTGGACACGAATAGCTAAGAAAGTTACACAAGTTTACAGTGCAGATATCAACAGAAAGTTTCATCCGAAATGAAGAGAATAACTGAGACCCAGTAACTAAAGAATCATTCTTCACCCAACAGATCGAAGACGGATCTTGAACTGAAATATGACAAATACCTTCTGTCTGTGATTCTCTGTCACAGTAAGTAGAATCTCGGAGTCCTAGGTCAAAATGAACAGGACTCCAGGTACATTGGCAGAGCCCACAGAAGCATTGACAGACTTGAAGAGAACAACCTCACTGACCTATAACGGCTCCGAAGCCCCACGAGTCATCTAATTCAAATGTTGTAAATGGAAGTAGTAATGCAGAAAGACGATGTCTTATCGTCCAGTGTAAATCACATGAACCTTTACAGTTTCTAAATGGAATATCATCCATCAAGTATCATGGAAATTTCCATTTGCAACTCTCAGACAGCAGTGTGGGCTGATACCTGTGCTATTCATTCTATGCTGTAGAGAAACGCTTCTATATTCTCAGAAAACATGATCTGACATTTGACAGCAAAACTAATAACATGACAATGGCCGCTGTTTGCAGTTAAAAAGTAAAAAGCCTCACAACAGTTGTGGACATAAGCGTTCAGAGAAAAGTTATTCCTGCTGAACTCATAGCACTGAAAAACACCAGAGGAAACCGAACTCTCCTAGACACTGACTTTTTGAACGCAGCAAGAATAGTCAAAGATGTTCAGATAATAAAATGGTACCTCTCTAAATCTCTTCAAAAACATTATAAATTCTCAAAAATGCCATGAAATAGCAATACTTTATTAGCAGTGCATATTGAGTCATATCATTGTAGACTTCGAGAAAATGAAGGTACACTCTTTTCTTCTCAACACAAGAACTAAATTCTATTCTGGAAAAAAATCGAGAAATGTTTTCAATCAGGGAGAAAGTAAACACCTCTAATGAGCACTAAATCTATATAGGCGATTACTTCCCAGTTGCGATACCACCTTATAAGATAAATCCTGCAAAAAAAATTTTAATGCAAGAAACTGACAAGCTTTTAGTTGACGGAATAATCAAAGAATGTGAATCACCTTAAGTATCCTCATAGTTTTAATACACGAAATCGAGTGGAATGGTGATTCTGTATAGACTACAGGAAATCGAATGTGATTACAGTTAAGGATTCTTTTATCCACTTCCTTGCATGAATGACCTCTTTCTTGTCAACCATTGATACCCGAGCAGAACATTACCAAATGAAAGTTCATCCTGTTGATCAAGACAAAACAGCTTTTGTGTCTTTAGGGAACAAGCCGTTTTTTAAGAATACTATTCGGAATATTCCTGCGACGTTCCAAGGGGTTATTGATCGTTTTCGCTATAGACTCTAAGACATGCTAATTACCTCGACGATATCATCAGTTTGTCGGGAATTATTCGAAAAACGTTTATCATATAACCAACCTATTTTCGAAAGACCGTTGCTCTTCAAATTTCAAGCAAACAGTGAGAAGTGCTGCTTCGCTTTCCCTCGAGTCAGTTATTTGGGATTACACAAGATGGAATTGCAGTTGATTCCGAAAAGGTTGTCACTATCCGGAACATTTCACCTCCTAAAAACGCTAAGGATGTACAGTCTTTCCTGTAGTCTTATTCCTTGTTTAGAAGATACATCCAAAATTTTGCAGAAAACTCACTTTCTTTTTGTGATCTAACAAAGTTCAGTGGGAATGGAGTTTCAATCATCAAGAAGCATTTGAAAATCTCAAAAACTTTCTCATAACGCCTCTCGTTTTGAAACAGGCTGAAGGCACAAAACTATATGTTGTTCGCACAGACACGAGCAATTACGCTCGTGGAGTCATTTTACTTCAAGATACAGGGTCAGAGGATCACCATATCGAATATGCTAGCAAACTGTTTTCTCAGGCAGAGCGCAACTATTCTGCTACGGAGACAGAGCGGAGGCCCAACGGCCTCATATAATCAATCATATTGCTCAACTTTCACAATTGAGTACTTTTAAAATAACTGGTAAAGAAAAAATAAAATAAGAGTTAAAAATTTCAGCGTTAGTAAACAGAAACTAAAGCATATTGTAGTAATAAATAAAGGAACTGATATGGGTGTGCTTTATAGTAGAGATCCCTTTTTTTTTTTTTTTTGGTAATATTTAGTTTCAGATTAGGAATTTAAAATTAGCACTTGCTCCATTCCAATGAAATTCTTGTTTAGATTAGATCAAAGTTAATAAGTTGACAGTATTAGAAATGAACACAATTGGAGCTTCATAATTTATATTGATTATTTACAAAGTTTACTTTTATGTCACAATATAAAATGTAATAATTTTTAAAAATATATTGAGAAAGAGCAAAAAAACTAGAGCATAAAAAACAAACGATTTGTCCTTAATGTAAGAATTTAAACACTGTCTGAGATAAAAGAAACTCAAAGTAATAATGAAAATTATTGAAAAACTAATCAAATGTAAAATCCCGATAAATACCCTCTACAGTTGGAGGATCTCTTAAATTACGAAGAGAAATGTAATGGAGATTAAAGTAAACTTGTTTTTAAAACATTTTCGGTGAAAAAACATATTTTTAATAAGAGTATAAAAATTGTGAAGTATAACCAATTATGAATAATATATTGAATTGAATATGTGGTCAAAAAAATTCGGAAGTAAATATATATTCAGGAGTGAAACGGAAATTCAAATAAAGGTAAAAGTGAGGGGGCATAATGTTGGTATTTTATAGTTATATATTAAAAGAATTCAACTTTAGAATTCGTAAGAAAATTGAACAGATATTTATTTTCATCATTTATATCATTATTAACCACAAAATACATTTTCCATACAGATCAAAAATTAGTGTGGAACGTACTCACTTAAGAAATAAGAGACACAATTTTTCAAAAATAATTCCCCAAACCAATGTATTCAAATCTTTAAATGATTAATAATCAAAATAAAGCAAATAGAGGGAATGGTTAACTTAACTCCACCCTAGAAAATAATTATAATAATGATATACAATAATATGTATTTCTCTTACAATCTCTAAACAGTAGACATCTTATAACGGGATACGAGTCGGATATATGCACTTTGTATATCGTCTTACAGTTGCTCGAACCTTTATAGCGTTCCTGAGACTCCCTCCGGTGCCTCTATCGCTTCATTCCCTTTTGCTGCACTTCTCAAATAATAATGTTCATTTACATACTTCACGATTCTTTCACAAGGTGAGGTTCTCAAATTAAATATCATAGTGAAGCAACCGTGAAATTAGTTAAGGAAAATGCGCGAGGAAAAATCCGTTACAAGTGGTACCCGTTACACTAGACACAGATTTTGAGACCAATGCTTTACACACATACTATTCTTTTATAATCTATAAAAATAATAGTAAGATTCAATACCGTCTATATCCCTTTCAGCTACTCAGCCGAGCCTTTACCAAAATTGCAAGATTTTGTTAGTATGATTAATCAGAACAATTTTTTCTCTTAGATTCAAAAGTACATGATTTCACACGTTCGTCTGCGATGGAATTGGGTCCTCGAACTCGTGACCATGACGTTTGTAATCATATCAACAGGTTAATGCATCCCTTAAAATCTTGATGTTCAATTAGACATAAATAAATAAATATCGTTTTATAAAATACCACTCTCACATTTATGTACATTTTTTTAAGTTCAAGAGTTCATGACAACATACAAAATTATATTACTAAACACAAATTGGTGTTAGATTTTTAAGCACAATGTCACAGAACAATGTTAAAATTTAATCCTAACATAGCACACAAATTTTTAATCATTTACTATTTTGATACTTATATTAAAATTGCTTTTATGTTTTTGTATAGGTAAAGGGATTTTTAGATATAGCTCTATAATAAATTTTAATTTCTTATTTAGATACCCCTGTAAGCGATGGTTATGTGTTTGGGCCCAAAGTACACCCTGGTCTAGCGGAGGGAGAAATTTATATAAATTTTACAATTAAATTTAATTAATATCCTATACTTTAACTATTAAAGTGGGTGACTCATTTTATTTCCTGATACAATTCTATTTAGTCTTTTAATTTGTTCGATCACGCGCTCAAAATATGAATAGATTGGCATTTTCCCACGCTCCAAACTAGTAGGAAGCTTTCCCTATCGATAATTAGTCGCCACATAAAATACCTAAGGATCCCTCCATCCCAAAACATGTGATCTGGCTTAGTCACTAAATTCAACTTCCTGGAAGCAAGCAGGGAAAAGATTCTTCTGATTTGCCTACTGAGGCGAAAAAACGAGTGTTGCATCCGCTGTTATTTTTTCGATGCATTCGCCTCTCCTCTCATATCTAATGGGGGGGGGGATTATATTTTGAGCACTGAGTCTGCAACGCAATAAAATTAAATGTGACAAAAGCAATATTTTTAAATTAACGACAAATTATTATCATTAAATCATGACACATACATACACACACATGTGTGCGTGTGCGCGCTGGAACACCAATCGTGAGGAGCACGGAGTAAGCGAAGAAGAATGGGGAAAAGGTTGTTGGAAACCCATATGGAAAGGACTGCGAGACACGTGGTTTGGAGGCGATGCGAGAAAGACTGAAAATTTCTTAAGCGCGAGGGCGCTGGAGCATTATGGAATGAGATAATTAGTTTATCATAAGAATTAAGGAGCTACGTGTTTTATTAAGCGCAAGGGCACTGGAACCTTATTGTAGCATTTTCGTTGTTAAGATGATATTTGTTTTTCGTCCCATTAAATGTTAGCATTTGTGAATAATTTATTGTCATAAATGAATACCTCTAGACAACTAACCAGCCCTCTCTCTCTCTCTCTCTCTCTCTCTCTCTATATATATATATATATATATATATATATATATAGAGAGAGAGAGAGAGAGAGAGAGAGATGAAACGCGCGTGACTCTTCGTTCAGAACGCGTCCATAGAACAGAATTCAACTCACCATCAGGGAGAATTACTTCTGTTGAACTTACGATTTATTGACCCTTTTTTCAATTTCAGTTTAGTTTAGTTTTTATTAACGTCGTCCTAGAAACAAAACGAGGTTTATTGGCGACGGATCTCGTAATTTTGAACCTCGGTCAAGTGACGAGGATGATACCTGAGCTGGTACTCTCCTCTCCTAATTTCCGTGCCTCGCCAACGGGAGGACTTTGGGCCACGACAGATTTAACGTGCATCAGCCCCGGCTACATGGCAGGTCTTTGGTAGCTAAGGATCGAACCCGCGACTGAACGAAAATCGCCGGTCACGAAACCGAAACCATGACCACTAGGCTATCCTGGATGACCCAATTTTCAAAAAGAGGTGGTTTGTAATATATATAGGTAAAAACAAAATTAGTGTTCATCGAAGTCTTAATTATTTACTTACAAAATTTAGTTATTAAAAAATGTCTGCACAATAGCTAAAGTATAAATCTGCTGAAAAACCTTCTTTTTTCCTTCCAGAAAAGTATGATATTTACTAGTAAATTTACAATAATGAAGAACAAAGCAAATATACAAAATAGTTGAATAAATTATTACTTAATTGAATAGCGAATTTTTTTCTGATAAAGTTTCAAATTGCTATCTAAAAAGTCTGCGTACGCACTGATAACGATCGAAAAATTTGCATATTATAGGATTCGATATCTGATCGAATGAGTCAGCTGAGTTTATCGTGAAGACAGATGCTTTCATTCAATACATTAATAAACGTTAAGTTACCAGACTACTTCATTCTAAGAATACAGATTTATTTCAATGACTTATGCGAATTCAATGCTCTTTTTTCGGATCAAGCTTCGAAAAGTATGGTTTTGCTCAAGCCGTGTGTTCATCCATGTTAACCATTTTTTCTAACACATTTCGCAGGTTCTGGGCAATTTTACTACATGTTACACTGAGTTATGCCGCGTTAGTAGCAATAGAAAGTTTGGGATTTGTATGTTTCGAATTGTCTCATTATTTTTCTTCTTTCTCAGCCAGATAATTTCGTTGGCCGTCCACATCTGAGCCCTGACCCAAAAAGTTCTGTGTTACACGTTAACACTAGAATGGGGTTCTTCACCATTTTACAGATATAACGAAGACATTTGCCCTTCTTATCTCTTAACTTTATTTACTGCATTGTGCAAAATTTCACTGAAAATGATACTACCCCTTGAGTCTATCGTTGAGTATATTCCAAAAGTGGATTTCAATTAGATGCGTGGTTCCCACGGGTTAAAAGAATATGTTCCACATCATTTATACGGTTAAAGGTACTAAACATTGCATTTCCCCCTGCAAATTAGAGTAAAAGTTCCGAAGTTATGATCCTTTTGCTAATGATCCGATAGTTTAGTATACCCTCTGTTTTGTTATTTGTGCAATTGAATATTATGTCTATGTCCGGGATATTCCGGCGAGGATTGTATACTAAATGTTAGCTAATCTCCGAAGTTAATGTTATCTCCCAAGATAACAAACTAAAAGTTTGCTGGAATAAAAATGCTCGTTATTTTCATTCTGTGTCGGGAAAATATTACTGATGTTTTCTGAGAAAATTCGGTTGATGTAAAAGTTAGATTTCGTTACCAATATTGCGAATTCAGCCACCTGTTCATTTTAAAAGAGCTTTGAGTATTTCAAAATCTAAAGAAAGTTCGATTGGTTATGAAAACGAGATAGTGTGTGTGCACATGAAAATCTTACTAGCTAATCTGTGAATGACTTTCGGTGATTGAATACGACAATTCTGAAGTACAGATAGAACAGGGAAACTCTATAACAAAATTAGCAGATTTTTGTTTGACTCTTGTCAGATCATTAATGTTTTTTATATAGATAGTGCTTCTGCCGTAAAAATACAATTGATGTGCTTTATCCTGCAAGCAAAAGAGGCATTTTTCGTGATACCTGCAATAGATATTATATTTTGGCAATCGAAGCATCTATAGCTATTAAGAAAAAATTTCAGGAAATATGGTTCATCGTCTCATTAAACAATCCGCTTATAATGGGAACGTTTGAAGTTTTATATTGGAGGCTAAATCCATCAGTATATACATTACTAAGAAAATTTGTGGAATGCATTATAATCTGGATATTGATCAAATTTATTCTCCACTAATGCTCAAACTTTGAAGTATATTAATACCGTTGTTTTTATTCTCTTCCAGTATCTTTAGATGCATTGAAGAAAAGTTTCCGCTTGATGAAAATTGCTTTCGCCAATTTTAATTTTTTAGAGACCAACCAATTTTAAAAGGACAATATTTGGAGTTTATTGTGGAAGACCCAAAACGAATCTGAGAGCTTTGATTTTTATTACATCGATTGATTGATTGTTTATTAAGGTCGCACTTAGATGCACCACAAAGGTTTTAGCTTAGTTTTTTTTTTTTTTTTTAGATTTTATTAACATCACACTAGAAGCTACACGAGGGCTAATGGCGACGGACCTCGTAATTTTGAACCTCGATCAAGTGACTAGGATGATACCTGAGCTGGTATTTCCCTCTCCAAACTTCCGCATAACGTCAACAGGAGGACTTTGGACACTGACAGATTTAACGTGCATCAGCCGTGGCTACACGGTGGGTCTTTAGTGGTATCGAGGCTCGAACCCGCGACTGAACGAAAACCGCCGACCACGAATCTGAAACCATGATCACAAGGCTACCGCGGCCCCCCGAAGGCTTTGGCAATGGACCTCGTAATTTTGAGCCTCAGTCAAAACTTGACACCTCCCTCTACAAGCTTCCACACCACGCCATTAGGTAGACTTGGAACTCCAACAGATTTAACGTGTATCAGCCCTGCTGTACGGAGAGTCTTCAGTGAAAACAGGACTCGAACCCACCACTCAAAGGAAAAGACACCGACCACGAATTCGCGACCATGACCACTAGGTTATCACGGCCACGAATTATATTGAAAGAATTCATCTGATTATTCGACCATTTATTTATGATGTGACGAGTATATAAAACACTGCAAATGCTATTATTGATGAATTTGATTAGATTTTCAACTATTGGATCACCTAGCTTATAAGCCATACCTTAGAGACCGCGGCGACCACACTTAATAAGTTAGTTAACGGTCTACCTTACATATCCGGACAAGATCTTTATCAAAGATAGTTGAATTCGAGGGGAGGGGGAAGGTCAAACAACATTTCTTCTTCACATTAACTTTTTTTGAAAGGTACCTGTCCGTAATGATAAGGATGGAGTTTCCATTCGATGGTCAGAAGGTAAGAAATGTGGCTGGCTAAAGTTCTTCCCAAGGTTTTTTTTTTCTTTCAAAAACCTTGGGAAGACTTATTCACACGAATATCTTTGACAATTTTGATTCTACAATAGCTTTTGAAAAGACCGAAGTAACAGCTATTGGTTTATATGAGAAGATTTTAGTTTTATCTTTGTATGGGTGTGTGGTTTTTGAATTGGTTTGGTTTAGTTTTTTTTACGTCGCACTTGAGGCAACTCGAGGGCTATTGGCGACGGACCTCGTAATTTAGAACCTCGATCAAGTGACGAGGTCGACACCTGAGCTGGCACCACCTCTCCTAATTTTCACACCACACCAACGGGAGGACTTTGAGCCACGACAGATTTAACGAGTATCAGCCCCGGCTACACGACGGGTCTTCAGCTGCCAAGGATCTAACTTGCGACTCAACGAAAACCGCAGGCCACGAATCCGAAACCATGACCACTAAGCTACCGCGGCCACATGGTTTTTGAATAAATATAATAATTTTATGCTTCCAAGATTGTGAAACTACCTAATGCAATCTTAAATAAGTGTTGAAACAACGGTCCATTCCCTATGATCCAGTTTTATGAGGAAAATTTATTGGAACATGATCTACACAAGGGGATGTATTTTTGGATGATTTCATAGTTCTACTTAATTTGAAACTATGGAATTGCTTATTCAGTAGATATTTTCTTTTGCTAAGAAAAATCCAGGAGAGTGACTCATGAGAATCATTATTGGATGAAATAATTCGCGTTATTATACTGAAGAATATTTAACGTTGGCTCTGATTCTTATATTAGTTAAATATTTTTTAAGGATATTTATAAGAATTTCTTGATTATACATATCATTGCATATTCTATTCCAAAATATTCTATCTTTCTCTTTGCGTTTTTAACATAAAATCTAAATTTACTTGATTATTGCTTACATTTAATCCATAACTAAGGTGAAATGTTCTTTTATATTGCTTCAGTTTTACCAGTATTCGCACCCAGCTATCACGCTGTAACCATATCGATTTTGCCGAAATATAACAAAAAAAAGTAGGGAAATAAAATATAATTAATGAAAAAATTTGAAAGTATGTATAGATGAAAAATTATTCGGTATAAATACTTCTATTTTGCTTGCGCCTCATAATTTGGGAAAATAAAGATCAAACCACAACAACAGAAAAAAAATTTTTTTGTTCGTAATATAAATAAACGATTATAACGTTATTTCCGAATGCAATGTTTTGTAAGTTTGGTGGTATTAATGCGCATGACAAGTGGTGGCTCTTCACGCGTACGTCCAAATTCAGATGTGCTGAAATGCTGCAGAGAAGCGCTTATATATATTATTAGTTAAATATAATTGTATATAATATTAGTTAAAATCTGTCCGAGCATAAAAAGTCCTATCAGGTTTTTGTAGCCTTTGAGATTGGGACGCTAATTACGAACTAGTGTCCAGGCGGAGTGGCGGGCTAGCCAAGCGCCGGTCACTTGCTTTTTTTTTTTTTTTTTTTTTAATTTTTATTAACGTCGTACTAGAAGCAACACGAAGGCTATTGGCGATGGACCTCGCAATTTTGAACCTCGGTCAAGTGACGAGAGCGACACCTGAGCTGGAACCCCCTCTCCTAACATCCACACCACGCCAACGGGAAGACTTTGGGCCCCGAACAGATTTAACGTGCATCAGCCTCGGCTACACGGTGGTTCTTTGGCGGCCGAGGATCGAACCCGCAACAGAACGAAAACCACCAGACGGGAGTCCATGACCTTGACCACTAGGTTACCGCGACCCTCCCGCATATAATAATATTAGTAAAAACTTGCATATAATAATATTAGTAAAAGCAGGAATGGCCTGCCCGCGAAGCTGGGCCATCTGTACAAAAATTTAATCTTTTTTTATTTTTTTTTAAAAAAGAACCCCAAAGAACATTCCTTAATAAGGCATTCGTATCATATCCCATTACTATGGGAATATATCAGTTCACTGACTCAATTATCGTTTTAAATTTTTTTTTTTTTTTTTTCTTTTCTTATTCTTGACCTGTTACAGTTACAAGGTTGAGCTCATTTTAACCACTTGCGTGAGAGGGTGATTCATACTGAATACATAACCAGTAAACGTACTAAAGAGCGCAGGTGTGCATGACTAGACGGGGTTAGGAAAGCCGAATAGTAGCAGCCAGTCTGAAGCAAGTTTAAAATATTTGACCAGGAGGCGTATGGTTTCAGATAAACCTGGCTTCTTTTGATCGCTAATAATTTTACACCAGCATTGTATTGAATTGCAGGACAATTTTTTAAATTATATTTCTTACAAATAAATTTAATTGAATTAAATATAATTACTCTTTATTTATTACAGAATGTTCTTGATTTCTTTAATGCGGTTCGGGAGGATTAATCGCTTCCTATACGACTCCAGAAGTGAAAGCAATAGTAAGAAAGTAATAATGTAAGAATATGAATTGCGTCTAGTCTGGAAATATCAGACTAATAAGCAGTTACGTGATTTATACGTGTGTAAAATTTAAACTGAATTAGACGTTATTAGATGCAAAGCCCGGACCCCTCCTAAGTCTCTCACTGCTTGAGCATACCATCACGTTAAATCTGTCGAGAACCAAAGTCCTCCCGTGGCGTAGTGTGGAAGTTAGGAGAGGGGGTGCCAGTTCAGGTGTCGTCCTCGTCACTTGACAGAGTTTCAAAATTATGAGGTCCGTCGCCAATAGCCCTCGTGTTGCTTATAGTGCGACGTTAATAAAAAACTAATACTAAATTGAGCATACCATAGTTTGGTTTGATTTTATGAACGTCGCATTAGAAGCTACTCAAGGGCTATTGACGACGAACTTCGCAATTTTGAACCTCGGTCAAGAGACGAGAGCGACACCTGATCTGGCACCCCCTCTCCTAACTTCCACACCTCACCAACGGGAGGATTTTGGGCACCGACAGATTTAAAGGGAATCAGCCTCTGCTACACAGAGGGTCTTTAGTGGCATCGAGGCTAGAAAACGCGGCTCAACGAAAACCGCCAGAAACGAATCTAAAACCATGACCACTAGGCCACAGCGGTCACACGAGCATATCATAACATTGTATTGCCATCGGAGTCAAACGTGTGTTCAAATTTTCAGCAGGTTCGGTTGGTTGGAAGTGGATTAAAGTTTGAATGCAAATTTTGAACTGGAGTAATATCTTCATATTGAACATGGCAAGTTAAATTAAAGTTCGTAAAAATAACATGAAATTTGAAAAATAAATTTTAGAGCCCTCTAAAAAGTCTGTCTTCCCTCCCTCTTTTCGTTTTCAATTAATAAAAATACTCAGTTTGTAGGTGATTGATTGATTGTTCATTGACGTTGTTCTACGAAGGTAAAATCTGAGGACCTGAACAATTTGAGCCTTGGTCAAGCGACAAGTACGGCACCTCCCTCTCCAAGGAATCAAACTACACCAAAGCAGGACTTACATTCTCGACATATTTCACGTACATCAGCTCCTTTACAAGGCGAGACTTTAGTGGCATCAGGATTCGATACTACGACTCGACTGTAACAATGCGTCTGTGAGCTTGCAACCACGAACGCTCGTAGATTGGGGCTGCCCGTTTAATGATAAAACACTTTCAATACTTCGTTTCCTATTTTTGTTTATGTTTGATATTAGCAATATTTCGTGTGATTATACTCGAAAATGTAATATCATTATCAATTTTGCATCATATTTATCATCTTATGCACAGAAAAAAATTATCATTGCAGGTAGCAAGTGGATGGAACTCTGAACACTATTGAATTGCATTCTATTTGTTCTGTAGTATTTTAACCATTATTTATGATGCGATATTAATATTTATACAGACCTTCTGAGAAAGAACTATGAAACATGTTCCTCCGGCAAAACCATTCAATAGTTTTGAAAACACATCTAAAATAAACATTAATCATGAGCAGTAAAAAACACAAACACAAAAGAAAAAGAAAAACAATTACGTTCTGATTGCGGCTGGCTTATATTTTATTGGATGATACGTCATAAGAGGAAGCAAAAGGGGAAAAAAAAAAAAAGGTTTCTCTGTCCTTCAAAAAGCTATTCTAACGCTCTGCTCCGTATAAAAGAAAAAGCTATCCTATTTCGAGAGCTAGATTTAGTAAGACGTGGGTAATGATAAGATAAGGCATCTTGTATCATCAGCTGACTTGAGTTCTATTCGTTTGCGGTAGCAACATATTTGTCCTGATTTGCACGGTACACATGACAATATCAATAGTTTGCATTCAAGTAAGGTGAAGAATCAAACGTGCTTTGCAGGCGGGAGAAAAGTCACTACTTCCCGCGATGGATTTAATTTCGATTGTAGGCAATATTGCTACAGTTTGCACTGTTTTGAGCGGCTTGTCTGGTCTGTAAGTACTCTTTTAAAAAAAAAAGAAATCTGAAATATTTTTATTAATGCAGATATCTATCATTCTTTATCAGTGTTTATCATAAAGAATAAACTGAGATTTTAGTACGAAAATTTCTTTCCATGTTAGTTTGTACATTTATGTAACTTGTAATGTTTTGCCGAGTACCCGATGTAAATATATAACTTAATTTGCAAATTCAAGAAAATATAAATTGGTACACCTTTCTAAATTTTTCACTCGGATATAAATATTGAATTTATAATGAGTTATATTTTGTTTTAAGAAGTTGTAAAAAATATTTGTATTACAAAAACGGTAAGTTTTTTAATACAGCTCTAGTTCATATTTATGAATATATCAACTGAACGAATCACGCATAAATACGAGATAATTCAATTACTTGTGTGAGTTTACATACACTTGGAAAATATGTAAGATCTTATTTTCAATTAATTTCTTTTTCATTAGTGAATTTATTAAACATTCAGAGGCATATCAACTATCAAATTAAAATCAACTTTTTTATATGAAAATTATAAGATGTTGCTCATTTCAAAATAGAGCATTAAGTTATATTCTATTAGATAAGATCGAGTACATCTTTTTTAATGACACTTTTGCATTTGTGACCTTTAACAGACTAAGTCAACTCATGAGCATTTGTTAGCGCATTTCTGATTGTTTAGTTTTATGGGAAATAGTGCAACAAAGGCTATTTATTATCCCCACACTTCTGTTTTTCAGCTTTCATTTAACGTGTCTTTGTTTTGAGAAGATAGCCTCGGTAGCTTTTAGAGGTCATGGTCGCAGGCGAGATTGTTTTCGTGGAGTTGGGAGTTCTAGCAGTGATGCCACTAAAGGCCCGCCATGTAGCGAGGTTGATGCATGTTAAATCTACTCGAGGTTCTGTACCCTGGGTAGGGGGTGCTTTCTTTAGGTGGGTACGGGCATCACTCACCCGAAGTACCTTAGTGACCTATTTTTTCTTTCCCGTGGGATTTACTGTCATTAATAAACACGGGAAGCACGTCCCCTAGGGACTCTTCTCAATTTTCGACACCTCGTCAGTCTTCATTTCCCCCTTCCTCAAACGTCTAGATCACAGTTTCATTAGTATGGCGCAGCATGACCTCATCTGGCTCTTGCGCCATTAAATTCCATCATCACTCGCTGCTCGAGGTCCCACGTCATCCCGTGGGTTGGCGTGGAAGTTTGGAGAGGGAGGTGCCCACTCAAGTGTAATCCTCTTCACACTTGGCCGAGGCTTATAATTGAGATGTCCATCACCAGTAGCCCTCGAGTTACTTCTCAGTGCGACATTAATAAACAATCACAATTACATTCATTAGAGGCGATATACAAAAAAAAAAAAAAAAAAATGCCGTTCTTTAGTTGGATCTAATTTGACCTCACTAAAGCAGAAAAAGAATTGCGTAAATAATAATCATTAAATGCCAGTTATGTAATTTAATTAAATCTTTTTTTTGAAGAAAAAAATTTTCATCTTTGTTTTCGAGAGACAAAATTAGTAGTCACTGTAGTAACGTAATACCTCCTATATTTTATTTATTGAATGTTTTCGTTTGCTTATTTGTGCCCTTCTCAAAGATCCACTTAATGCGACGATTTTAAATAGAGAGATAAAGTTAAATAATACAATGGATAATTCTATGAATTTTATGGAAGCATAAAATAAGTAAAAAGGAATACAGATCCAAACTGCTAACCCAAAAATTTTAAGTTGAAGACTCCTCAGGGGCTTACCTTCTTTTAGTAAGTACCTTGAGGGTATCATAACCTCAAGGTACTAAAGGTATGTTTTTCTTTCTCGTGGGATTTACGGTCTTTGATAAATACGGGAGACGTGCCTCTGGGATACCCAGGCAATCCCCTTCTCTATTTTTGACTCTTCTATTAACCATTTTTGTCTCATTTCCCCCTCCCCCTCATACTTTCTAATTTCTAGATCACTATTTCTCTTTGTTCGGTGCTTCCACCGTACACTTCTACTCTCAAAAAATTCAGCTCGTGGCTGGTTTGTTGGCCAAACTTTGTATGCCAAGTACTCGTTAATTGACTGATAACCAAGTATATCGTGTCACAATAATTGTCACAAATGCATATCTTTTATCAAAACATATGATAAAGAAAGAGTAAGGTAATTTTGGTTTCTGATGTACATGAATAAAAAAAATTAATTTGTTTAATATTTATTAAATTGTAAGAAATAATATTGGAAACAGTATGCAAAAAAAAACTTCTTGATAACTTGTTCATAATGCCGTTTCCTATAAAATTAAAATATGAATTTTCTTTAGAAAAGGAATAAATTTTATTCATTTGATATCTTAAATTGTCTGGTAACTCTTTCCACAACTATATTTAGAAATAAAGGACTCGCTTGAAAAGTCTTCATATTTCTTGGACAAACAATTTCTCCAGCTTTAATTAGACATTCCTTTATGAATTCATCTTCTGTAAAATGTTTTGAGTGTGTAATTGTTAACTCCGACGAGAAGAAACTAGCATTTGCATTACAACTTAACTTTCTTGTGTTATTTTAGGAAACTTAAAACTGGTTTTTTTCCCGTCCCAACTTGAGTTCTTTCAATTATTCTTGTGTAGTTAATCTCGCATAATTGCCATGTATTTATTTATGTTGTTCATAATGACGACATGTGTTGAACAAATTTGGTGCACTAATAGAAATATCAAGCAGATTTTATTCTGTTACTTATTTCGGAGCAAAAAAATTTAATTTTCCTTGAAAATTTCGATGTTCGTCTGCAATTTTTCCTTTTATTTGTACCATAACAAGGTTTTGATAAAGACACGCTGAATAAAAGTGCTAAAAAAATTTTTTACTAATAGAACATGTAGTGAATATTTAAGTTTTCTGGCATTTCTCTTTTCCTAACCCTTTCATTTATAACTCTTGAATTTTTCGCTTTCATCTATGATTCCCATAAATAGAATCGCGACTTATTTCCAAAACTTATTATTACTGCCTGAGGAAAGAAGCTAGTAAGTTTTAATCCCACAAATAATTTCTTCGCGAAACAAAAAATCAATTCGCATCAAAATTTTTCTCCCTAAAACTAGCGCCCTTGAAACAGTTCTTTAAGGTTGGGCACTGCTATTGATCATTACGAAATTTATTACTCTGGGAATATTCATCATGTTACACTGTTTATTTTGTTCTGCAGAATTCTTATAACCAACGGGTACATTCATTATTCAAGATTTGGTGACGCCTATTAATTTCTGATTCAAGTTTTAATGTTCTGCACTTTCTGTCCCTTAATTTTAAGAGACACAGCTCCGATAAAACTGATGAGACATATGTATAAATATAATTCATTTTGTAAAATGCCAAAAGACATATTTACTCGTATACCTCCGGTCGTTAAGCAAACTTAGTCAGTATGAAAGATACGATATTTTTGTTCCGCGTTATAGTTATTAGCATGTTTCTATGTAGGATATTGCATTCTTCGATGTTTAATATGGTAACGGGTTTTGATTATCTGTGCATTGGCAGTACCTAAATGAATAAAAGAATTGAAATTCAAAAAGATTTCTTCTTTAAAAGGATAAAATGTTAATAAGTCGTCTTTGTCCAAAACATATATTTTCCTATTGTAACAGTAAAAAGAACATAGGTTTCTTTTCACCGAACTTGTTTTTAAATGATGAATTAACAATTCAAAATATATATCGGACAAATAATTTCTTTTCGATTTCCCGCTACTTTAATAATTTTATTTTGAACTACTCGGTATCTAATTAAAAAAAATTTTTGGAGTTCCTATACATATTTATATTGACAGTTTTTAGAATTAAGACATTCACAAATGCAATTTTATACTTAAATTAAAAAGTTCAAAACATCCTGGGATTAAACGTTTGGCCTCATATAAGAAATTCAAGAATATATATATCGTATTTATTCGAATCTTAGTCGCACTTTTTTTCCAGTTATAGTGCTATTGAAAATCGATGGCGGAAAAAATGTATTCGATGGGGGAAATTGTATTTTCACCCCTTTCAAATGAAAAAATTTAACCGTCCATTCTGGCCACCTGCATCGATGACATTCCGCAATTTATCTTCAGTATTCAATCTTCCTGAACTTCGTTGCCTGCACATATTTAGGATTTTTTTTGTACGGTTTTATAATCACCTAAACATCAAAGATATCGGTAATCGCATCAAGAAGAGTTCATTATGGCGCAAGTATGAATAGCAAGGCAATTTTAGATACAGAAGAATGAGCTTGGCTTTAAAGCATTAATAAATACGAAAAATGGTTGCATTTGGAAAATTATCCTTTAACTGCTCCATGGAAAATGAAGATGGCAATTGCTTCGGAAATTGCTGAATGGATATATGTTGATTGACACAGTGTGGAAAAAAGGGTGACGCCGGCACAAGTTCCGAAGTCAGCTATGACAGTGGGATGACGAGTCATTTTCGGATACTAACGGTTAGAATAATTACAGTTCAAATGTGTGATTTAAAGTTTTTAACTCTGGTAAAATACACTAATTATTCACTCCCTATTAGTTCTCATTTCCATTTTTTTAAATTTCGTAAATATCTAATATCGGTAAGACTGTTTACACTATTTTTTTTTTAGTTTTTCAAAAAAAAAAAAAAAAAAAAAAACGGGTTGATAATTTGGGATGCGGCTTAGATTCGAATAAGTACGGTATTTATAAGGCACCAATTGAAAATATTAGCTCTATTGAGAAGGTCCTCCTACTTTAAGTAGTTACGGGAATCGCGAACCCGAGGTTCACTGGTGACCTTTTTCCTTCCCATGGGATTTACTGTCTTTGATAAACACGGGTGACGTGCTCCTTGGGATACACCCCAGAGATCCTTCTCTATTTTCGACTCTCATTCCTGTCAACCAATTTCTACAGTTTTCTTTCTTTGTTTTTTCCGTCTTTAGATCACAGTTGAGAATGTTTGGTACTGCTTAGCCATATTTGGATCTTGCAACGTAATATTATGTTTTCGCTAACACTCAACTAAACAGGTTATGAGAGTGCCTTCTGTGCAGGGCTGGCTTTATGTGATAGACTACAAAACCACCTGAACAAAAATATATTTCGATTACTTAAATAAAGAAGTAAAATTAAATACTACTGGAATTGACAAGCTCCGGAGCATTCCTGCATTTTGAGATGTACTGCAGACCGGATTCAACAAGTCTATTCAAATGTAACAGGAATGGACAGGTTGCTGGGTAGCGATACAGTTAACAACAAGTTTATTGAATGTGGAAAGTGATTTTTGAGGTGAATGGTGTACACCTAACATTCTTAATTTACTCGATTTTTTCTAACATTCTTAATCATATCCGTAGAACTGTTCGGGGGCCATGGTAGCCTAGTGGTCATTGTCGCGGACTCGCGGCTTTTGTTGAGCCTTGATGCCACTGAAGATGCACTACGTAGCCAGGTCTTTAGAACCATCAAGGATGAACATCAAATCTATCGAGGTTCATAGTCCTTCCGCAGGCGTGGAGAGAGAGGAGCCAGTTCGAGTTTCGTCCTCATCGTTTGACCGAGGTTCAAAAGTGCTAAATCCTTCGCCAATAGCCTTCGTGTTGCTTCTAGAGCGACGTTTAATAAAAACTAAACTAAGAAACTAAAACTCTAGATCAGAAGTTTCAAAATATGCTATTTCTTTAATTCTCTTTCTCTCAATTTGTTCTAAAGTTTAATCTGTGATTCTCAAATTCTTTCAAAAATTTTACCTCCGCATCCAAAATGAAGACAATTTTTGAGAGGAAATTCATCCTCCTTCCATATTTGCTATGTTTTAAACTTTTTTTTCTTCCAAAATCTTAGTATGTGACTGTTTAGTCCTTTGATAACATTATCTTAGAAGATGAACATTTAGATCGAGATCTACATAGAAAAAAAAATCGAATTGACGTCATTGTGTTCGAACTAAAAAACGAGTTTATCATGTGATAGTTTAGACGAACAAGATTTAAGAACAAGATTCAAAACAATATAAAGGGAATATACATATATTTTCCCTTTATTATAGATAAAGCGATGAGTGCATTAAAGCTGAGATTCAACCTACTGAATAATCATGATTACTCTTTTTAATTTTTGAATGATATTCACAAATTTAAAGTACCTGATGCGTCATCGAAAAGGAAAAATGAGCTTATTTTATGCCAAGTTTAATTTATAGTTCGATATTAAATAAACCTCACATTTTTAATTAAAAAACATGATCATCATATTTTAACATTGAGATATCTAGATATTTATGCAAAGAAAGTCATTTAATACATGAGTAATAGTGAATGAGCAGGTAGTAACCAATAGCTGTATTTACATTTATAGGTCGTGTACTTATATTTATTATTTTTTGGGTACATCTTGCTTAAAATCTGTATTTATATCTTTACAATTTTAAAGTACTTATAAACGGAACATTCTATACATTGAACATAAATATAATTTCAAAAATTGAATTTAGTAAAATTGTATGATTAAAATTCCTGATAATTTTTGCACAAATGTTATGATATACCTAAAACGTGCAAGTGTTCATGAAAAAACGATTATGTTCACCATACAGGAAATAGACTCATTTCAGAAAGTACTAAATATCCTCACTATAGATGTAGATTTTGAGGAAAGTATACCAAAATCCTAAAAAACCTGCATGAGAAAAATGCAAATATTTATGTGTCACGTCATAGAGATATATATATGTTTAAAATTCAATTTCAGAACGTTCTATGATTCAAATTCTCATAAATAATACAATTATAAAATCAACGAAACTCAACTCTATTTCTTTTCTTAACAGCAAAATAACAACATATGAATAAATTTTGAAGTATATTATGTCTCAAGTTACCTTTTTTGATTAATGTCACCGAGTAGTAATATATGAGGTTTAGTATTATACGAGATAAACTATACAAGGCGTTCCGAACTCATGGGCAAAAATTTAAGGGGTGATAGAAAACATTTAAACTAGCAATTTTCATCATACAATGCATGGGCGGAAAGCAAGCAGTGAACTCCTACTCGGCGCTGTAATGGAAAACATAGAACGCAAGTTTTCTAACACTTCGTCATTTTTATCGCGAATTTCAGGTGGCATGGCGACATGCAGTAATCGGAAAAAGGCGGACATTCATTTCATGTATGAACTTGCTAATGGGAACGTTCTGGATGCCTAAAGACTGTACATGCAGCGTTTCTCGAGAAGACACGTGCCTGACCGAAAAATGTTAGAGCGACTGTATCGGTGCCTGTGAGAAACGGTATCCTTTCAAATGCGCACACAAGTCGAAGAGGATATTCGGCAAAGAGTGGAAGATCATCCGGATGTTTGCACGCAAGTGATTTCTCGGGCAGTAAATGTGCTTCGCTCGATTGTTTGGCAAATACTACGGGGCGAAGATCACACCCTTACCATGTACAGAAAATGTAATCCTTGAGACCTGCAGATTATGCGTCACATCTTGAGTTTGCATGTTGGTTTTCGCAAGTTATCAGGGCAGCCTGATTTTAGTGCCCATGTGTGAGTCATGCACCTTTTCTCGTACTTTCGAATACGCACAACCTCCATGTGTGGGCATCTAACAATCTATACGATACACGTCCTCATGCGTATCAGGTTCAGGCATCATGACGCCGAAGCACCTTTGTGATCTTCCCCCCCCCCCATGGGTTTTACTGTCTTTTGGTATGCAATGGTGACGCTCTCCCGAAATACCTTATATTTTTCCCATTTTTTTTCACACGTCTAGCCCACAATTACATCTTGTTTGGCGTAGAATGACCACATCTGGCTCTTGCGCCCATAAACTTCAATATCACCTCATGCGTAAATGTTTGGGCTAGACCATTTGATCGGCCCATACTTTTTGCCATTCCGGCTGGACAGCAGAGCATTCCTCACAATTTTATAAGAGGTATTGCCAGGGTTACTTCCAACTTGTTGCAGCCAACATACAAGCACGTTATATGGTTTCAGCACGACCCCATAACAACTTAGAAGTGCGAAGCGCTTTAGACGCTTAATTCCCAGGAAGATGGTTTGGTCAGGGTGGGCCCACACAATGCCGACATTTATGCAGTTTCTATGATGTTGCTACCACACATTGTCAATAAAATTTAGTATCTCCTTTTATCCGTTTGGTGTTTCGTTCTTTCATGACAGTTACGGTTCACCGCTTGCTCTCTGCCTATGCATTGTATGGTGAAAATGGCTTGTTTAGATGGTTTTTTTATAGACTCTTAAATTTTTACCAATGAATTTCGAAACATCCTGCAGAGACATGTATAAAAGTGAAAAACCGGTAAATTGTAAATATCTTGAAGAACGTCTTGACAAATGGTGTAATTCCTTCAATCGCTTTAGAATTGGTTGACGAAACAAGTTTTGTTTCATTTTTAAAAAAAAACAAAGAATGTCTAGTCGACGTTTTTAAATTCATTATTTCCCAATTAATAATGAATTTTATTAAATTCATTTGCGCCAAAATTGAAAATTGCCTTAAAAATTTTGCTAACACTGTTCATAACTATTGCTACCAGCGAAAGAACTTTTTTAAAATTAAAAAAAAAATTTAAGAGCCAACGTCTACACAAAAACCGAATTAATGGTTTAGCAATGTTGGCTAATGAACATGAATTGAGAAATAAATTAAAGCTGAAAGAATTTATTTGTAATTTTGCAGGAAAAAAAAACTTCGAAAGAAATTGTTTTAATTTAGGTTTAGATTTTTTTGTTTTATAAGTAAATTTAAATTATCTCTGAAAATAATAGGTATTGGTTTTAGTTTGTAAATTCGTTGTGGGGTTAAAAATGTAATTTTCTTCCTCAATAAAACAGTTTTGCGTAAATCTGTATTAGCATTGTCTTAATTCAATTACGTGCCGGTCTAGACGCTAGAAATGGCCCTGCTTCTGTATATTCATAAATTATTCGGGCGAAAAAAAAGTAAAAATTATGTTTTGAGAACATATGCTAGATTGTAGTGTACTCTATAAATGATTAAAGTATTTTGAAAATGTGCTAATTCATATTTGCTTTCTCGAATAACTCACACAATTCATTTTCAGACCTATCTGTTTGGAGTATATTCGGAAAGGATCAACTTTGAATTCCTCTGTATTGCCATTTTTGGCTGGAATGATTTGGTAATTTTTTTTCAGCATATTCATTGTTCTAAAAACTGTTCTTTAGAAAATTATTCGTAATTAGTAACATTAGGAGAAATTGTAATTTATTATCTTTGAAAAAATTAAAAATTATCAAATACACTACGCGACAGTGAAAACGTAACATCATGAACGCATTATCAAAAAAATATGCAAATTACAGAGTAGATGCAGTGCATACAGTTATGAAAATGATGCAAAGTGCGTTGTATTCTGAAATAGATGAAGAGAGATATAAGGAAAGGAAAGGAATTTGCAGAATATCGACAATAGTTGTGTTGTTGCTTTGGACAGAATACTCTTGCAAATTGTTTTTCTGCAGCAGAAGAAACGTTTAGTACCGATAATGCCAGGACGCCGAAAACCGAGGTACTTCCAGCAGACAAACTAGTACACCAAAGGAGTGGTGATCGGACCGAGAGAAGCAAGTTGGTTCTTGGGCTGAATCGCCGCGGATGAGCACCTACACATCGGCTGTGGCAGAAAATGTTTCCAAGAAAGTAATATGGAAAGTTCCAGGGGTGTCGGTACTGCCAGAGAGACGTAAGTACTTGGAAAATGCACCCGCAAGCTACTTTCGTCGATATTCTGCGGCAGATACAGGACCATTATTCGCCAATTGGAGTCCGATAAATAGGCTGCCATTGATTCAAGCCCACAAACGCCTCCGTTTACGATGGTGTCGGTATAAAACCACATGGATTGCGGAGTGGCATGATGTATTTTCAGATGAGTCACTCTTTTGATAAAGCAATGAGCGCCGAGTACGAGTCTGATGGTGACATTATGACATGTCTATTACGACTGCACGGGCATCCTGCCCCTGGGGATTATATCAGGGGACTTGCCTTCTTCAAGTAAGTACGGGCATCATGACCCCGAGGCACCTTACTGTTCTTTTTCTTTCCCATGGGGTTTACTGTCTTTGGTAAACACGGGCGACGCACTCCCGGGATACCCTAGCGACCCTTCTTGTCAACCACAGTTTAATTTTGTTTGGCGCAGCATGGCTGGCCAAACTGGCTGGAAGAGCCTATCAAGAGCCATATCTGGCTCTTGCGCCAATAAACTTTACATTCACTCACTATTCCGACTGCAACTGTGAAACACCGTACCGCGCAACATGGCTTAGAGCGCCATCGCCTACGATTGCAGATAACCACTCCGTATTGTAAAGATAACGTAACGCACACCATCCAACATGTTCTGAAAGGTACCCAGGTACTTCCCTGGTCACCTGTTTCCCACCAATCGAACATTTTTGGGATGTCGTTTGCCACCGTTGTGTTCAGAAGGCGAATTGTGGAAAATGGGTGAGATAGAATGGACAGTTATCCCTAGGAGATAATACTTAATACTCTTTTGGTCTGAACTTGGACGTCGTTCTATTTATAAGTGATCATGTAAAAAATGTTGCTTATTGTTAATTTTCAGATTTTCTGCCCATGCGTTCCATGTATTGTGCTTTCACTGTCATGTAGTGCATTTGGTTTTAAATCAATAACATTGAAATTGTTATACTGAATATAGTAGTCAATCCTACTAAGTATCAATATTTAAAAGAGCGTAAAACGAAAATTAATTCGGAAATTTTTTGAAGTAAGATACGATTCTTTACTTCCCACATTCCTTTTTAAACATTAGCAGCATGGGGAAAAAAAAAAAAAAATGCAAGAGTAGCTAGTGCAGATTAATTTCCGATTTCTCCAAATGTAATATCTAACACGTTTTTCCAAATGTGATATCCAACATCAAACAATAAATTACTGATATTTTTAAACTGTTCTTGATGACAGAAATGTTCATTTAAAAATTACCCATTCATCAATAAATCTCATTTAACACCAAATCTTTTAAGTATTACAAAAAAATTTAAAGATTTGAAAGTACACAGAATATTTGGAGAATTCAATATGAAAGTTAGGATCTGTACATAAGCACTACGATATAAACACTAATTATTGAAATGCTGATTAAAACATTCCACAAAGTTTTATTGAATTTATAACTTACTTTTGAAATTTGTACTTGCTTTCAGATGCAATACTACAATTTTAACAAAATGAATTTATTTTCATTATTTTGTTATACAAATAACTATTCTATAACTATAAATACAAATAACTATTCTATAGTAGATGAAAGTGTTTACATATGAATATTGTTTTCAAATCAATTATCACTGTTTTTCAAAAATTATTGCATGACAATAGATGGACCATTTAATAGTATAAATAAATAAATATTTTTGTATATCTAGCACAAATCTGTGGCTCCAATATAGCGTAATTCTGAATGATAGCATGTTGCTAACAGTCAACTTGATAACAACTTTATTACAAACAATGTATGTATTATGTTATTTCATCATCACAAGTAACAAGGTAAATATATATATACAATTATTCAAGCATTCATTAAATATTTAGATCCATTTAATGTTCAGAACTAAACAATCTAATTTTTGTGCATATGAAAAAAAATTGTCAATGTATAATTCAAAGATTTTTACTTTCTTTTTATTATTTTAGAAAACAACTCTACAAATGTTTGGCATTGCAATTATTTTTCTATTTTTTACTTACATATATGGATTTCATGTAATTGGCAAAAATGCTGCTATTAATACAATAGGATTTATGGCAGCATTTAGTAGCATAGCAGCAAGTGCTACACCTTTAGCAAATGTAGTAAGTATCCAATTCAATATATATAAAAGATTGAAACTTAATTGTGGTGCTTCTTGAGAGTAACTTAAAACTGTTTACACTAGAATAAATTTGTAGTAGTTTGTAAATTTTTTTTTGATGTACAAAGCGTTTCTTTTAAATTTACATTTTACTTGAGTACTAGAAAATTTATTTAAAATTTTTCTTATCCTTTAAAAATATAACTGTCTAAGTTTCAAATGAAATTCTCTTTCAAAATCAAGATAAAATGCCAGTTAAGATACTGCAGGTATCTAATTTAATACTTTTGATATATTAATATGTATATAATGGCAAATTATTTAATTTGTATCTGTGGATCATAAGTGTTAAGTTCTTATAATGTCAAATTTATGTAGTTATTACTTCAAACAAAAACAAATAAAATTTAGCTCAAATCTCATTGGTAAAATACTAAATATATACCCCAGTATTTGATTTAAAAAAATCATTTCATGTTTTGAATTGTATATTAAATCTAAAAATGTATTCTAGCAACAAAATTCAGAAATGAATAAAATAAAAGTTAAAATATTTTTCTACAAATAAATGATCTTTGTTAAATATATAGTTAATATTTTTATTTACAGTCACAAATTTTGCAAACAAAAAGTTCTGAAAGTTTACCATTTCCAATAATTTTTTCAACATTTGTTGTCACAACTTTATGGTTCATTTATGGAATGCTTGTAGAAGACAGCTTCATTCAGGTATTTAAAAATTTCTTTAAATGTATAATTGTAAAAATTTTGTACAGTAGATCCTTTTTCAATTGTAACCTGTCACAATTATGAAAGTGATTCATATGGTCTAATGCAACATGCATCTCTAATTTTCTTATAAAATTTTCAATTTATTTCAATAATGGATTTATTATTAAGACATACAGTATATGGCTTTCTTTTATATATATTGTAATTTAGAGAATAATAATAATAATAATAATAAAAAATTGCTGGCCTATTAATGATGAAATTTTATAAAATGATTAAATACTAACTTGGTTAAAATATTTATAATTTAATCAATTAAGAATAATAATAGAAATTCTTACATTTGTCAAGCAGAATATTAAGTCTGGTTTTAAAAAACCATGCATTTTTGAAGTTCAAATATTATTGCAGATAATATTTGATTAGAGTATTCTTATGTTACAAATTTTCTTAGTAATAAATTATTATTTACTGTTTAAAACTGAAAGGAGAAAAGATTCTTTATCAATAGGCAAGTTTTTAATTTTATAAAATGGGAAATTTTTATTTTAAATGAACAGCACTTTTATCATTTCAGATTCCAAATATCATTGGTGCAATACTTTCTGGATTCCAATTGAGTTTAATTGTTCTTTATCCATCAACAAAGGCAATCAAAAAAGAATAAGAAACACACTTAGGAGTTACTTAATGATGCAAATGGCTAAGTACAAAATGTAGAAACAATTTTTTCATTATTGTAAATAAATTGATTTTGAATTTATTCATGCCTTATCTTTTAGTATTAAAATATAATATTTAGTATTTATGATAAAAACAAATTTATAACTTTAGTGCTAAGTAAAGATAAATTTCAAATCAAGAAATGTTTCCTTAAATGTAAGAATGATTTGAGATTTAAACCACAACTCCTTAAAATATTGCTCAAAATGTATTCAGAAATGGGAAATCCTTTTATAAATTGTGTGATATCAAGTTATCATTAATACATATATCAAATATTTTCTATTCCAATCTTTTAAAAATCCAGCTTTTATGAATGTAACACTTAAATAATTGAAAAATGACAATATACTGAAACTAGAATAATTTTATTAAAAAAAATAACTTTCAAAGATGACAACTAAATGACCTTTTATAACAAAATATTTTAATGAAATAATACTATAGATAGAAAATTAGTCAACTCTTTTGAAAACTTCAAGAACTTCAAAATGTTTTTCTAAAGATCTGGGTTCAGATTCAAAATGAAGTGTCCTTGAAACATTCATACCCATACGACATAAATATTCTCGAAATATTTTTTCTTCCTTTCCAATTCTTGGCCTGGTATCACAAAAAATTTGATATGGTGTTACATGAATGTGAACATCTATTTTCATTGCAGAAAAATTCTGCAGCACATTTTTATCTGTAACCCAAGTGCTGGAAAAACCAGAATGTCCTCCTTCTAACCAATACATACTTGATATATTATTCACAAATGATTCAACTTCATCTTTATCTTCTTGAAGAGATTGAAATGAATACAAAAACTGATTTAAAACCACACATCCTTTGCTGAAACCAACTATAGTTAATGGAATTTCCAATAAATTTAAAGATGTCAATACAGGTAAGTTGAGGTTATCTTCAATTACTGATGATGCCTCATTTTGTTTCTTTTGTATTATTGAGTCAACATTGGAAACTAGTAATTTTAGGTGCTTTAAAGAATCCTTATTTTTTTCATAAGTAGGTGCTCCAAAATTATTTACATTAACAAAATTTTCATAACAGCTAAATGTCATCAGAGACATTTTTACAGGTTTCACAATAATTATTGCTTGTTGGGGAAAATGGTTGTGTAATAATACAGCAGTACTCTCCAGATCCCATTTTGAATAATATTGATTATCTCGATGAGCAAGCATTTTTTCTTTGTAATCCTAGACATATATGGTTATAATACATAAATAATATATATATATATTACATGGAATTCTTAGATACAAAATAAAAGAAAACAGGTTATCTAATTTACACTACACAACATTACAATATTAATAATTCAATAAGACATGTAAAAGAAGAAAAATTAATTACATTTAATTTTTGTCTTCAAAATCTGTATTTAATTAAAAAAAAAAAAAAAATAATGAAAAGCATATAAAATGTGCCATCAGTTGAAAAAAAAAAATAGTACAAAATCTAACCTGTCTGTTCTCTGAATATTAGCTAAAATCTAGAAACTGCTCTTTAACTTATTTTCTGAAGTCATTTTATGCAGAGTGATTGTGAGATTTTTTGGGTAGAAATTAATACAATACTAGGTGTATACTTATGAAATACAGATTTTTTTTTTTTAAAAGGAAGAACATATGTAAATTTGAAGTAAATGGTTAAAGCTGGATTCCATGACAATAAAAACTTCAATTTTCCCACTTCTCTTGAAAATAAACAAGTGCTTCACAGCCAATCCGTGTATCATCAACCAAAATAAATGATCGTCTGAAAGCAGCAAAAGATTATGAATTGTAATTCTCACAATTTTTCACACATATGGTTTTGTGGGTTAGAAATATTCAAACCACCATGCGTAAGGATGTATGTGTGGCACTGTTAAAAAAAATCTGTATTCCATAGACATACACCTGGTACAGTGAAAATAAATTCTCCAAAATGTTTTCTTAAAAGTTTTATCCTCAAAGGCAACCTTTTAAACAGGATGCATAAATAAATTTAAAACACTGTCAAATTAATATTCTTAAAAAAAAAAACAACTTCATGAATAGTTTCATAACTTTCACTGCTGTAGAGTATGTCAATTGTTTTTTAAACTGTGGGTGGCACCCCCAAATGGTCGCAAAGCAACATTTTGGGATCATGAAAATTTAAACAGTTGCAATTCCATTCATTATCTTTAATATATTATATTTCAAAAAGTTATGGATTTAAAAACCATTTTTGAGTGACACCAACAATAATAATCACCTCCATATAAATACCAAGAAGAATTAATAGAGCTATCAAGTAACTAAGTTTTTACAAAAATCCTTGACAAAATGCAGATCGGAGCAGAATTTCCCTAAATTTCTGGAAGGGTATTAAACATCCTTTTGCATTCAGAATCACATACTTAAAAGAAATTACATTTTCAGCTATAATGCTTATTAAATCCAAAAATCATTCCATGCAAAAAATCATTGAAGATGCTTTATGTCCAGCAGTGTCAAATATTGCACAGATTTTACTTGGTCTGTCATAATTAAAAAGTGATTAATTTGTTCCAAGTATTTAAAAATTATAAAAGATAATTATACTTGGAACTTAACATTTTTTTTTAATGTATATATTTTTACATCTATACTTCAAAATAATAAGTTACGTTTATTTCTATTACAAAATGTAAATTTGACACAAAAGTATACCCATTAACATAAATTGTACTTTATTTTAATTTAACAAAATAGTTTTTATTCAATTCCTTTTAAGCATATTTATGGTTGGGAGGGATGGGGTTGCTTAAAATTTTAAAGCATGGGAACAGGATCACAAAACTGAAATGTTTATGAAATACTGGACTAGAGTTATACAAAGAACTATCAACAACAGACTTTATAATTTTTATTCATAGCCAGATTAAGAAAACAGGTTAATAATTTACTCTCTGAACTGAAAAGGAATAACTTGCAAAAACTATCATTACCCTACACAATAAATAAATTTAAGGACTATACCTAAAAAAAAAAAAAAAAAAAAACAATAAAATAAACTTTTTATAAAAAAAAAAAAAAAAGATAAATATTGTACACTAAAGGCACTACATGAAAACAAAAGTGGAAAAGATCATATGATTGAGTGAATAATTACTACATAAAAAAAAGTATACTTGTCAGGTAATAGTAAATGAAAACAATAAAAAAAACTATTAAGAAGGGTTTTGTAATTTTTGTAGAATGAAATGTTTGGTCATATTTAGAAACATAACTAGTAGGATCAAATCTCCTTTTTGATTTATTTTCATATTTTGATACAACAAATTTCTCATTTTTGAAATGCACTGTTGATATTTAAATATATGTATAACACATAGATAGGTATTATATTTTAGTTCAACAATACGCCTCATATTTTTGCTACTGTGAACATGTGATATACTAAGTTCAAAAAAAATATTTATTCTATAATAATCACTGTATTTATGAAACTTCCAAGTTTTGAATACTTTTTCTATATTCAAATAGGATCATAAGGCAAAGAAAAGCAAGTTTCATGGAAAAATAAATTAAGAATAAAATGTAATGTCTTTAGCAAAATAAAAAGAAATAATTATTGTTCTAAGTGTTACAGTAAAGAGAGATCTATCAAGTAAAACTATTTAATGAAAATCAGGCAACCTAAGTATGACAAATGAACTGAAGTTATTTCACGTCTGATTTAATGAATTTTTCTCATTTCTTCAATATAGATAATTTGCGTAAGACATGTTTTAAGATATCTTAGCTATTTACATGTGTTTATATATAAAATATATTTATAGAAAGAGTTTTTGAACATAAAAATTTTAAATGAACAGTTTCAATCTACATTGATTGTTAAAAATATAAAACGTACAGAATGTAGAATCTTTTGGCACTATGCTCCTTGAATGAGAAGTGGGGGCACTGTACCAAGTAATGTTCTTTCCCTTTCTAAGAACTTTTGGTAATATCAAACTTAATACTAAAAAGAAATTCTGGAAAAGGTCAATAAAAAAAAAATTTATTTCTTAATACTCATATATAGCTAAATTATACATGAGTGCATGCACACGCATGAAACATAAAAACAGAGTATTGATTCTAAAAACCAACATATAAACGAGGATAAATTGAGAGAAATAAATAGAATTCTCTAATAAACAAAAACTAAAAATCTTATATTTGCAAGTAATATACATTAAATGTTTCAAAACAGAAAATTTCATAATTCACTAAATTAATTTTGCTGAATGATTAATTTTACTTTTATTTATAAGATTAATTAAATGCATCTTTGTTCAATGTTACAAATACAAAATATTAAATCATCTATGACAAAATACATCAACAAAAATGACGCCTAAATATACAGTAAAAAAATTTAGTTTATTGTTATAACCTCCTATAAAGAAATTAACACTAAGCTAAATCATAATCACATTAAATATAAAATATCAAAATTTTATACCGCCAATGAATAACAATGAAAAGAAAAACAATGCACCCAACAAAATTTTTGAATGAGAAATTAATAAATACTAAATAAGCATTAAAATACTAAGCAATGATTAAAAGAAAATATCAAAGACATTTGTATATAATTTAAATATCCTTAGAGCTAACATTCGAAATGTATGATTGAAAAATATCTACTTCATCTTTGGTAAATTGAATTATGAATGTATTCCAGAGAAATCAAGAAAACTGTTTTGTTTGGAGCATTATTGACTAAGGAATATTGAATATTCATCTTATTTTTTTAAATGTGATTTCAACTACATAGAATTCTCTAGGGGTCTTCCATTCTATTTTTGGCAATATGTTAAAGTTACAACAATAACTCGTTTTAGACTTTAACATAATACTCTGGAGCTTTCAGATATTTATATAAAAGCTTACTCTAGCCATATATTTCAGATTACTTTATCTGTTACAGGTGTTAAAGTGAATTTTTGTTTGCTTGTGTGGTACATAATAAAACATAAAACAAACTACATAATAGTACAACTTTTCCCCCCTTAAAAGATTTTTAAATATAAAAAATAATGGTTTTTTTATTGATGTTTTTCCATGCTTTTTTATTTACTTAGATCTAGAATGAACACTGTATACAGTAAGACTCCACTCAGCATTATTCCAGTATTACACTAACGTTGGGGATTTTCAGATTCCCCCACCCCCTAGTTTCGCAGCATTATGTTTCATTTATGTTCAGAATCTATAGCCAGAGCTAAGGAAGGACGTTGGAAAAAATAGAATCTTTTGTTAATGTCAATGAAATTATCAAGCTAGCTAATGCACTATGACTGGATTATAAAAATTTGCAGGATAATAAAGAACTATTGCAAATTATAACTCATGAAAATCTTTCCAGAGATGATTTTAAAGATTTAGTAGAACAAGTGCACGAAAACGGTGAAATTCGCGTTTCTGAAGACGAGAGCAAAAGAGACTTTAAAACAGATTTCTTCAATAAAGTTAAGGCATCATAATGGAAATTATAGACATATTCACACAAAATGATATAAACTTTGATAGAAGTTCCAAAGAAAGATGAAGTGTACATTACATTCAAATAAATGTCAATTACATGAAATAACTAAAACTACAAAACATATACTGTTTGGTATTGATAGTTTACATTATCCTATTGAAGTAGGAGGTATCAAATAATTTCCTATGACTTGCAGCCAGTGTAAAAACATTGGATTACTGGCAGGGCCAAAAAGGCAAAATGCCAATTTACAGTGGAGGTACTGCAATATTTAAATATAATGTAAATATAAAATATTCTTAAAAATAAATAAAGCATATATACTCTACAGAACATAACACAATGTATTCATCTTATTTAGGCTTAGTAGCGAAAAATCCTCTCCTCAAGTGAAAAAGACAACCGGCTCGCAAGAGTATGCACATATTTGCAACTACCATCTAAAAAGGGTTAAATAATAGATTCAATTCCCTTGATATTGAATGTGTTGAACCAGTAACACCCAACACCACAGCCACTGTTAACTTTCTTCTCACAAGCCCAACTTTAAACCTAAATCTCCTCCAATCACTCTTTCACATTAAACAACATTCACAATCTCCCTAACTAAAAAATCGTACATAAAATTAGTGTATCCAACCTCAAATCTTTCTACTCTAATGTATTGCACAGATGACAAATAAGCTCACACTTAAGCACTTTCCACTGATAGATAAATCAAACTTATTATCCATGGACTCCCCCATTGGTACCAAATCTTCCAATATCCTTTAAAATGCTTAACTCATCCAGAATAAGAATTGAAATTTGCCATACCCATCAAAGCCACAAAACAGATCAGCAAATGCCCCTTTTCCTTATTAAAGAAAACAATAAAGATATTTTCTCTATCACATATAAAAATAAAAAAAGAACCCCTTTGTGAAAGAAAAATCCCTGATCATTGTTATAAATGCCAGTCATTCTTTTTATCATTCCAAATACTGTATCACTTCTAAAAATGCCTTAAATGTGGTGAAAACAATTTTTTAAGTTTATGCACCAAACCTAGTGACAACCCACACAATGTCCCTAAACCTCTAGAACTTAAATCTCTCCACCAAACACTAATGTTTGGAAGAACATACTAAGAAAGCTACTTTTTTTCTCAACTACCACCCATCAATAAATCCTAAAACAGTACCCAGGACAAAAATTCCACCTAAAACAGACTATGACTCATCATTCTTTAATGACATCAAAGAATTACAGCAAGTTTTCATTGTAGACAAAATTTCAAAAAAATCCATCGCAGTCATTAAAAATCACAATTCATTTCATTTTCAAATCAAATGCTGACATTTTTCATGAATTTAAACTCATCCTTGATTCCTTTTCCAAGATTTCCACTTAAGCACTTAATTTATACAACTCCCCCCCCATCCGATTTCATATTGCTGATTACCCCCCAGTTACCTGCAGTCATATGGTCAGCACTTTTGTCTTCCCATTCTACTGCCTTGGTTCTACCCTAGAGTTAAAGCCTTTTCCTCTCTCTTCCTCTTTCTCCCGGAATTGCATTGCAATTCAATTTAAAATTTAATGACACCAGTAAAAATCAAGTTTTTTGAACATGGGTTTTCTTCAAACTTTTTGTCCTTTTGATCCTCGTTTGCTCATTTCTCCTTGTATTTTAGCCTTGCTTTCTCCAATCGTCTCCCAGTAGTAGTTACTTTTTGTTTCCCCAGTCCATTTGCTCCTGTTGTTTGAAATTTTATCTATAGAATATTAATTTAATGGGGCAAATAAGTCAATTCCCTCAAAGGCCCCATAGAAGAACAAGGCATCCTGAACTTAATTTGAAATTTAAGAAAGAAGAGAAATCCTGGTTTGGTTGATAAGGCACTAATAAAATTTAATTCCTTTAACTTTGAAGAATTGCTAAGTGAACTTGATAAAGAAAAAGAAATATAATGTATTATTTATTTTTTCAATAAAAATGTATTTTTCATTAATTTTTTAACACACTAATTAACAAGAGTTAAGTAATGACCCCTTCACTTTAGCAACAAACTTGGAATAAAATCCAATTCTTTAAATAATTAGTTTTAATCAATTAATCGTAATTATCCTATTGTCATCCAAAATAATCGTGTATAAAAATTTCAGCTCAATTGAGCGCTTCAAAATGCGAGGAAAAAAAAAAAGCTTTGAGTCAGACATATAATGGAAGTAGAAGAAAACCCAGGAAAAAGAAATCCTTCAATTGTTCTTAAAATTTTACATTCCTTTTGCTTACTTCTTTTCCTCCTTTTTATTTATTCCTCAGTATAAAGTGAATTGTTTTCTTCTTCCCTACTGTTCAAAAAAAAAAAAAAAAAAAAAATCAAACTAGAGTACAATGCTAACGTAAGTTGGTACTCAAGAACCATATGATTGTATGCAAGATGAACTATACTCATCACAAATATAACTTCTTTACTAAATGTTTCCTTTTCATTCGTTCTTTGATTTTCCTGAACATTTTATGAATAAAATACGATATCAGCAATTAACAAGTCTACAATTAATGTAATAAAATATTTAGTAATAAATGTTACAAATTTTTTATCAAGAAAATGATATTTTCTTATTCTTGGTCCTGTTTCACTTATTTCCCATGTTATGCAGGATTTTACTGCATTATTTATTAATACAAAGAAGTATTTCAAATCATTATAATATATAATCTGAAGTTTGAAACAAAGTAAAAAATTTAAAATACAATTAAATATTTTTACTTTTAGTCCCTTTTATCTATTTAAAAAAAAAAACTGTACATTTGATAAAATGATTTCAAAAAAATTGTTTCCTCTATGGATTTTAAAATTCAATTTCATTACCGATTCAAAAATGGCTTTTATTAATATTTGAACAATAAATACTTTAATTTAAAAATGAAATAAAAACAATGTTTGAAACAAAACCACACCTATAAAAGAATATTAATATTTATGCTTACCTGCATGTCACCACCAAAGAATATAACACACCCAACTGGTGACTGACAAATAGGGGAGTGATATATAATTTCATTGCTTCTATTAAGATAACCATCCACATTTCCTAGTCTCATAGGTCCAATAGATGTAGAGTCTGCTGCCATGCTTGCAATGCTAAATAAAATATTTTTCCAGATTCTTGAAGTACCAGTCATGTGGTAATCAAATAATCTGAAAAATAAGATAATATTAAAGCATAACTCTTAATATAATTCATAATCAAAAATATATATTAAATAGATAACTATTTATGTATCTTATGCAAAATTACAAGCTTCTACATATTTAAGTTATGATGTAAAAAAAATATATAATTTTAAAAATTTATTAACATTCCTAGAAAAGGGAATAAATACATTTTTCTATTTTTTTTAATTAAAAATATGAATATAATATTCAAAACATTCATTTTCCAACAAATAACCCATTAAATAAACTTATTACAAATAATCAATACAAAAACTCCAATATTTTATAATTTTCCAAGTACAAAATATTATTCTCTTCATTGAATACATTTGAAAAAATATATACTCAAAATCATGTAATTATATAATCAAACCTGCTCATATTTATGCATACTTTTCATAAACAAACATTCATAGAAGTCAAAACTGAATATTCATAGAGTATAAAAAGTGACAAATATTGGAAGATATTTCATGGCAAAAAAATCATGTCAGTTATAAAGAAATTTTTGAATTTCTAAAGATTATTGCTTAAAAATATATTAAATACAATAAATAAAAGTCCTTTATATCATAATGTAAAAATACTTTCAGAAAATTTGATACTGGAAATAAACACAGCATTCACATTACAAAATTTTTACATATTATTGTAAAAGATTACATTACAAAAACTTAGCTTTGTTGTAATACAAAATTAATACCTTTTTAAAACGTAATTTCAATTTCTGCCATATATTTTTAAAAAGGGAAGGGGGGCTTGGATGCAGTCAGTACAAAAAAAATTATCTTTTTATAATAAAAAAAAACTTAAGAGCACCTTCTTTTCTTAAAAAGAAAAAGAACACTTTCAAAAGATATTTACATATCAACTTTCATTTTCTTATATAACAAGAGATAAGATTTCAACAAGGGGGGGGGGGAATCAACAGTTATTGAAGTTTAATACAATATACTAAAAGGACAGCTTCATTCTAGACAAAATTAGCAAACTCTTTTCTTACACTTAACCTAATATTAGAAAATAGTACCACAATGAAAACACTTTTTTTGATAGAAAAATGCCATAATATTAATGTAGGTTTTAATAGTTACGGGACATATTTATTTATAAAAATGAGACAAAATTTAAAAACACTCACGTTAACATTTTTTTTTTTATTTTAATGCAATGAAATATTTTTACTTCTATATGAGGGTAATCCCAAAAGGCAAGGTCTCGCTATATTTTAAAAATGTGTATTTTCAATAATGCTTACACATCATTTTAAAAGTTTGAACATTTATCTATTTTCTACATAATTTCCATTTTGGTTGATGCATTTTCATCTATTTTCTACATAATTTCCATTTTGGTTGATGCATTTTCATCTATTTTCTACATAATTTCCATTTTGGTTGATGCATTTTCATCTATTTCCTACAAATTTCCATTTTGGTTGATGCATTTTCATCTATTTTCTACATAATTCCCATTTTGGTTGATGCATTTTCATCTATTTCCTACATAACTTCCATTTCGGTTGCTGCCATGTTGTTGAAGATTAACAAGTTCCAATCAAATATTCTTTCAACTTAGAAAACAGTTGATAGTCGCCTAGTGAAAGTCCAAATTATAAGGCCTGGAGCAGTGATGACCTTTTCACACTTTTGCAGGAAAGAGACAGTTTGATGGGCAACAATGGGTAATGGAGAATTTTTGCAACCTTCCTCTTCTCCAGTTGTGAATTGCCAAAATCTAAGTTTTTTTTACACAGTCACACAATGCATGTTAGTATTTGTTGTCCCAGACTACAAATACTAACATGTATTGTGTGACTATGTAAAAAAACTTAGCCAATCATCACCCTTTCGATCCAAAAAAAGGATATCATGAGTTTAAATTGCATTCATTTTCACAACTTAGGCGAAGAATGCTGTTACTCGGAAGATTTTTTGTTTTTTTTTGTTTCAGAGTGTGAAGTGGTCAATTTGTTGACATTTGTGGTCTCCTGTGAGCATTCATGGGACCTATCTTGCACCTTCTCCATCAAATCCCACTATCTTCAGGAAATCTGAGAAATCAAAATACACAGAACTGATTTATAGATCTTCACAGATATTAGCTCAACTTTCATAATTGTCTTGTTGGAAATTGATGATCTATCATTTTTCCTTCATCATGGATTTCAGCAAGACCAGCTGAAAACTCTGCATGACTCACCATACACTTACAACTACTGGAGGTACATTTCAATTGGTTTCAAGACTTCAGCATTCAAAAACTAAATAGCTATGCAGTCTTCACATTGGTGGTTATGCCATTACAAATGGTTTTCAAGCAAGGATTGAGTATCCCTACAAGGAACACACAGGCTTGTTTGGGAGTGGAGGAAGCAACAAATAAAACAATGTTGCCAACTGCAGTAAAAATAACTTTACTGCCTTTCCAATATTTTGGACATCTTGCTTTTGGGATGATCCTCATATGTTAAAATATAGAAGATTTTATAAGAAAAATATTCAACATAAGAAAAAAAATGAATGATTCAAATAGATATAAACAATGTATTAAAAGATGCAGTTCCTTATGCATCAAGGAATACATTCATATTGGAGCATTTTTAAATCTGGGAAAGTATTTCCCCATTTGAGTTCCATTCTCTTACATTAGGTGAAGGCAGCCTTAACATAAATACAGATGGATCTCATTGAAAACAAACACACTTGCCAAAAAGGCAACCTGGCAAAAACATGCATGCTAATCAGGTTTTTACCCATGTACATCTTCAAGATTATAAATTATTACAAGTTCTTGCATATGAATTCTATTTGATTTTTGAATCAATAACAATAGTGAAAATAAAATATACAAATTAACTAATTTGAAAAGAATAATGAGCAAATATTTAGCTTGTTAATTTTAAATTAATACAGTAAACAATTTTAAAAAGCAATTATGATTTTTTTTAAATTTCAGAAAATTAAACAAGAAAATTCTTGAAGTATCAAAATCTAGTTTGAATATATTATATGCAATAACTAATTATAGTGAATTAATTTTGAAAGCACTTACTGTCATCAATATGAACACAATTTGGTATATATGATAACATCACAATTTTTCTACATGCAAAAACAAGGATTGAGTAGAAAGAGAGAAAGAATAATTCAATTTGGTATTTCTTACAAACAAGAATTTTAATGACAAGCTACATAAAAGAAATAAAATATACCTACATTAAAAAACTAAAGAATGATTCATTTTAAACAAAGTTGGCAAGTGTTTCTACAGCTCTATTAATGTACATAAAATTAAGATTCTTGAATCGATAAAATACGTAGTTTAATATGTGCAACACAAACAATTCATTACCAATAGACATTTTATTGTTAAATATTCTTTCAATAATAAAATAAAATTTATTATAAATATTTTTGATTATTTATAATAATAAAATTTTATGATACAGCTTACAATTTAACTAAATAAATAGGAACAAAAGATTTAAAAAAAAAAAAAAAAACCCTCAAATTTCACATTATTCAGCTTTCTACACATAATTGAATACAATTCTGCCTGGTTTATTAATTTTAAACAAAATAGGAAAACAAACAGATTGCCAACTCAGTTTTTTAAAATTTTAAGCCATAGTCTTTTATTTCTAAAAACATTTTTTAAAACTCAACTTCACCACATACTTAAATATTAAAATAGCATGCATTATACTTCTAAAATAACACATTTTGCTGTTACATATATAGAATAGAAACTTACAATGAGTATTGTACACTATACTTCTACAAAGGAAATAATAGATGCAAAAAATTGAAAGAATAAGTGAATTAGACAAAGATAGAAATGTGAGAAGAACACAAAACCACCAGTTTAAAATATTGAAATGCAAAACTTAAAGTTACAGAAAATACAAGCAAGTTATATTCGATTACTTCCAATTTCAAAAGCAAACGAAATGGTATCTCAGTACAAAAAGATAAAAACAGTTCACATTATAGAATTTGAGCAGTAATTAACTAGATTTTATAGATAAAAATTTAACAAAAACTTTTTATTGCTGGGAATGCAATTACTTTCAAAGAATTCTACCAATAAAATATAAGTGTAACATAGTAACTAAGAAAGTTTTAAAAAAGAGCTTTTCAGAAACATACATTTGGAAGTATGAAACAATTGTGCATCAATCATTAAACAGTGTTTTACACACAAATTTCGGATATTGTTTTGTCACAGCAAATTTTTTCTCCGAAGAATTACAGACCCAACAATAATTTAAAAATGTGAACATTTAATTTCAAGTAAACAAAGAAATATACACAACATCCATAGTTTACAAAATTTACAAATACAACATACGTAAGAAGCAAGACCTTACCTTAACTTTGATACACAAGATACAATCATTTCTTTTTGTCAGTAAGCTTCATCACATTGACTTGTCCTCAATACATTAGGCAAGATGAATAACATAATTAGTAGAAGAAAAGATTTTAATAAGTGTAATGCACAGTTTGAAACTGGACTAAAAAGAGAAATAAGATATAACATTCATAACAAAAAGTCATTTAATGAATAATGTACAGGAAATACGAAGGATTCCTTTCTTTTACAAAAAGTCTACGAAATAATCCATTAGCCAATAATTATTTCCAAAAGATACTTTAAATGAAACAGTTTTAATGAATTTTTTTACATTACTTATAACGAGTTTCAACTTTTTCCATTGATTGAAAATACAAAAATATCCCACAAGCCCAATAATTTTTTTTACAACATTTGGAATACACAGCTAAAATACAAAAAGCATATTCATAATCAGCTATGTCCAATATTTTTACAAATTCCCCTTAAAACAGTATTGAAATCATACTAGTTATATATATATATATATCTAATCACAAAATACAAGTATAACAAATTTGCAAATTAAAAATGCATTCAAAAATAAACTTTAAAGAATAAAATTTAATCACAACTATAGTATAAAGTTTTATTTTCGTGAAATAAAGAAATCTTTACTGTTACTGATGAAAATAATTTTCAAAATTTTAATTTCACATACAATTAATGAATTAAAATAATTAACATACTCACCAAATTATATTTTGGCATATCTCAAACCAAACATTAAAAAATATGGCATAGTATATCCATATCTTCGAATAATGCAATGTGTCAATAGTCTTAGGATGCTGATAAAATATTATGTACATTGTTAACATTTCCCAATATGAAGAATTAACTTCATCAATCAAAAATAATTTGACATTTTAATCACACAAAAATCATTTCAAACAAAGAAAATGAAGTAATATTTTCAGACTTCACTCTACAAAGAGAGAAATTACATTTCCTGTAAACATCTTTAATTCCAAAGGTATTTTGTTGGTTTCCTCTGTAGAACTTTCTTTTGATTCTTTAAAAAAACAATTTCCATTCTCCATAACTTGCGTGAAAGCTGAAAAGCTCAATGATTAACAATTTAATAATTCCCATACAAATCAGTTATAGCAATTTCCTAATAGGTTATAATAAAAAAGCTAAATCATGTTTATCAATACTGAAACCAATACAGACAAAAAAAAGTGAGCAAAAACTTTAAAGAAATATTTTTGTTAATATCTCCCAATTACAATTTGCATACATTTTAATGTTCAATAAATGTAATTAAGACTGGATACAAATTTTTGAAACCCATTTTTAAGAAATTTTAATTTGAACAGTAAAAATAGTTTAGGCATCATTACAAATGAAATTCATTTCAATTATAAAACAGCTGCAGAAATACAAGCAGGAAAAAGAATTTCTTTATGTTAAACTTAAAACATAGACGAAAAAAAACCACAAAATTTTTGTTTGGCACTTTTAAATATATAAAAGTAATACGATATTGCACAGCTGTTTAAAATAACATTATGAAGAATCATTGCTTAACATGTAATATAATTTTAAAATTAACAGTGACAAAACAATACCGATGTAATAATTTAAATTGTACCAGCCTAACAAATGCAAATATTGCATTCTTAGTTATTGACACATATCACACATTTACAATGGTTGAAAAAATACAAGACAAAAGCATTACATACATAAATGAGGTTACAATCATTAGATTTTTACTCTTTATTTCATTTCAAGACGGTTACAAGGATACTTTCTGAAGCAAGAATGGAATGATTTAAAACAATGTCTGACTACAATTCAAAAATTATTAGAACAATTACAAGACTACAAATTGAAGCAAATCGTAACTTGGATTATATACTCCTTTAATACACAAGAAATGAGAGGAAAAGGAAAAAAAATTACATTTAATGACGACTGCTTCGGCGATCTCTATCATGATCACGATCCTTATCTCGATATCGATCATCATGATACCGATCCCTCTCTCTGCTTCTATCTCTATATTCACGATCACGGCTCCGTGAACGATCACGTCTACTGGACTTTTCCCTTCTAGAAGAACGCTCTCTTGATCTCTCCCTTTCTCGAGAACGAGCTCTTTCCTTGCTTCGGGATCCATATGATTTAGATTCAATGCCATGCAAAGTATCCTGCAGAGAACTTATCAATATTTTGCATCTCTCATCATTAGCCACTTTGGATTGCTTGATCAATGAAATAGCAGTGACCAAAGTCTCAATAGCACTGGCATAATCTGCTGCACTTGCATCTGCTACTGCTCTAGCAATGGCGCTACTAGAAACAGTTCTGTTACGTCCCATGATTTCCTCAAATTCTGCATCACTTACAGTTGGAGTTGAAGATTCAGCACCCCTTTCACTAACAGATCGATAATCAGAAAATTGTACAGGAGGAGGCCTACTGTATAAATCTCCTCCTTGAGAAGTAGGTGCAAGACCAGGAGGCACGCCTTGTTGGTGAAAGAAGGCTGGATTAATATGAGGACTTGGTATTGGTGGAGCTGGTGGTGGTATGGATGGAGGAATTCCTTGTCCTGGAGCCGGTACAGGAGGAGGTGGTCGATTAGGTGGACCCACTGGCTGAGGAGGTATGCTAACATGCTGAGGAGGAGGTTGACTTAAATGTCTTTCCCAATCATTAGTAGGAGGTGGTCCTCGAGTATCAGGAGGAGGCACACTTCTTGGTCCTACAGGAGGCATAGGCCCCCTAGGAGGTGGAAGCCTCATATTATTGGGTGGTGGAGGCCCAGGTCTAACTGGTGGAGGAGCTTGTAACCCAGGAGGTGGGGGAGGAGCACCTGTATTAATCTGAGGTGCACTAGGGCGAGTTGGCGGTGGTGGCATATGTGGAATTTGAGGAGGAGGTGCTGAAATCCAAGGGGTCCTACCAGGTTGATATTGAGGAGGTGGAGGTCCTTGAGGAGGTGGATGCATATGTGGTCCAGGAGGAACACGTTGTTGTTGTTGGTAATTTTGAGGGGTACTATTTCTACTTCTTGACCTCTCTTGTTGCATGGATCTATTATCAGCACGCATATCTCTACTATCACGGTCTCGCTCTCTGTCCCTATCTCTGCTTCTTCTTTCACCAGAATTCTCATGACGGTTTCCACCACCATGACCACCTTTTCTAGATTGCAACTCAAAATAATTCAGATTTTGTCTGGTACATGCAGTTACTGCAGGATTTTGACCATGCAATTCCTTTTTAGGTAATTTCTCCATTAAAGTGCAAAGCGATTTTTCTGATCTCAAAGCAACTACACAAAAACCTTTCGACTGACCATTGGCACGATTCTCGTAAAATTTTATTTCCATAATATCATTAACTCCAAGGCTTTGCATGGCTTCAGTTAAATCTTGATCAGTCGTCCACCATGTCAAATTTCCCACATAAACAGCATAGCGTTTACCGGTATGCTTAGAATGATGAGGTGGTGAACTACCTGCCGATGAAGGTCGCCCTTCGTTGTTATGATGATCATCCGAAGGTGCAGTTATTACATCATCATAGAGATCTACATTAGTGTCATGATTATAGTCGCTCTCTTGATTAAAATCATGATCAATGTCATCAGCATACAAATCTATATCAGCGTCCGCCATTCCTCAAAAACTAAAAATTACGACTGCCCACGAAATGCAAACAATTAAAATTAACCACGTTATATTTAATAGTTTTTGTTGATTAAGTAACAGTTTACAATGCTCGAGATGTAATAAAAAATTAAAATTCTTTTCACGAGACGAAGCAAGCTATTAACAATGAAAATGGCGGTAGTGACTTCAGTAGTTTAAATGTTCTTACTCACCTCAGTCATAATTTACTTTTCATAAACGAAAGACTTCGCTTTCACACTAAGTTGAAGAAAACTTATTTTACAAGTTGACAGCAAAATCATATATTTCAAAGACTTTTAAAATATCGAAATTAAGCTTACACATAAGTAAAGTACCGTTACCATTTCATTATTGCGCTTCAGTTTCTTTGTTTACGCTGAGGCTTGTATTGCAGATTTGATACTAATTCATTTTTACATATTGTATGAGGCACATCTACAAAATTTTTCCCTAGATTTATATTACAAATTATTTTACAATATTTAAAATATGCCTATTTTTCTACGTAGGATGACAGTTAAAAAAAACAGGATTTATTGATTGCATCAGAAGTGAAGTGAATGTGAGATGTGAATAACAATATTTTTGTGTGTCAATCAAACTAAATTAAATATCGCGATAAAATCGGAAATTCTGTGCTGGTTTGAGTATTAGATTCGCTTGTTATAATATTCGTAACAAATTTTCTATTCTATTTATTAAAATTATGTAATGAAGTTAAACTTTTGAATTTTCTTTTTCAATTTGACATTTATTTCGGATGAGAAGTTATTAAAAATAAAGGTTTGTTTTTGTATTCATTATTAAATTATTATTTTTATTGTTAAGGAAATTGGTTTTCGTCATTACATTAATTTATATTTACGAGAATTTAAAAAAAGTGGTATGCTTAACTAAGGATTGCAAGAGTTTCCCTTTTTTTTAGATAAGTTCATTCCTCATCCTGAAAGATGGGTTAAGGTTGGAGACATTTGTTGTTGTTTCCAAAATGTATGCATAGCATTGAAAAGAGTTGTTTGTGTGTGATTTTTTTAAAAAGAAATGAGGGATAATGAGTGTACAGTAAATTTTCATCTGAGTAGTTGCTTTTCACACTGTTTTTACTTGTTTGTAAATTTTCGTTTGATTTCCTTAAAATAATCCATATAATTCTTTCCTGACCAATTTATTTTTCCATATTCAATTAATAAAACAAAGAATTATTGTTAAATGTACTGTAAGGTTGCATCAATTTATGATGAGTAAATTTAGGAATGAAGGAGGAATAAAAATGTGACATCTTGGTCAGCATTCATAAATTTTTTTACATATACTTGAAGAAGTTATGAAATGCACTAATTCAAATTCTGATGGTTTCAAAATAAAGTAAATATTGTGCCAATTAATTGTAAATGTATTATATTAAAAAATGTATATAAAAATGATTTTACTTCATACGAAGCAGATATATTATGTCCATTATCTATCAAAACTCGATTGACATCATTGAATGTGTTGTTTAAAGTATAATCAAGTGCAAAACTGATTTGTATCTAATTCCTGGCAACTACTGAGATAATAATTTGAAAAGTAAAGTCTGTGTTTGTTATTTCTGTAGAAAAAAATTCTATTCTTAATTTAAATCGAACATGTGAGGGTTATCGTAAAGTTTTAATTAATATTAAGGAATAATATAGATATCTGGATAAAGTTTATTTGGTTTGGTTATAGAAAGCCAGTGTTTGAAGTAACTTGCAGTATGCAAATGATAATGTTCAATCTGCTGAGCTCTACAATAATAGCCTTCTAAGGGGTCAAGAAATACTGGGAGAAATGTATAACTCTAGATGATGACTATGTAGAGAAATCTTTAGAATAATAAATAAAAATTCCTATCTTTAATATTTTTTAATATTTGAAGCTTTGTGATACTGTTGTTACTTCAATCATTGGCTTCCTGAAATCAAACAAATCAATATTAATAGTTGTAATTTATAACATTGTGTACATAGGAGTCAACTAATATGCAGAATAAATTTTATCGAGATATTTCAGTTATTTCTCAATAATATTTAAAACTTTTATGATATCTCTTTGTATTAGTGTAGTATACTAGGACAGTAAACTTGAGCATTTGTAAATGAAATCTACGTATGTGTTGTTTAAAATTTTTTTTTAAAGGTACAGTACTCTCTCTCTGTAATTTGGCAGATGTCGGACTAGAACACTACCAAATTACTGAAAAAAACCTTAATTATAAAACATTTAAACAGCAGAATTATGTATTATTATTTTCAATTTAATACAATATGTACAAAATAATGAAGCTACAAAAAAAAAAAAAAAGTTTTGTATTGTAAGCTATAAAAGATTAGCTAAAATGTGCTATAAAAGATTAGCATTGTAGTTTATAAGTTGTGCACTTTATCATATCTTAGTAATGTTGAAAGATTTTACCCATATAAAATATTACTGATGATTTTCAGAATTTCTTATTAATAAACATTCAAACCTGAAAGAGAGTAGCATGATTGAAAATGATCTTGAACTCTATAGATTATAAAAATTAAATTTTTGTTTTAGTTTTTTATAATGTTTTTATTTGAAAATTGTATTTTTGTAAATATGAGGATCATCACAGTTCTCCCCCCCCCCTTTAATTTAAATGAGCAACAGATCCATTACAGTGTTGGAAATTATAAGATCAAATATTCTAGTTAAGAATGATAAGATAGAAAAGAATAAGAACAGTATGAAAATATTTATAAATAGCATGTAAGAAAAAAAAAATTATATATGTTTTTACAACGTTTTTCTGTATTTCACTTGGTGTGTGTGCGTCATCAAATTTTTGATCGTTAATTTAACCAATTTCCCATCAAGCTAGAGCTCTGAAGCTTTGGAAATCATTCTTACTCGCATAGCAATGCAATATTTAGACATTAGCGACAAGTTTTAACTAATATTTCAATTTTTTTTTAATAAAACTTTGCCACCATATAAAAATGTTGGTTTTTATCTCAAATTATTATTTATTTACATTTGTTATTATTGAAAATGTCAGCTTCCTAGTATAAACAGAAGTAAAGACATTCACGTTACTTGAAGATATAAGCAGTTTTGAATCCTTGATATGCATAATTGGAAAACAGTGCACTTTCACTATATCATTGGTGTCTGCTTATCATTTCTTTTCTCATTTTATTTCATTTCAGAATTATGTTATTGTTAGAATTTATAAGATAATTTTTAAACTTGTACTCCTCAAGGGTTAAAATTGGAAATGATCTATCAATCAAAAATTACCATTTATTAAATTAAACTATATTTTGTATTCAATTTTTGTGATGTTATAATGTTTATTACTGCTAGTTTAAGCATTTTATCTGTAAATTGAATTGTTGATTAGTTTAGAGTGGAAATGTCATATTCTCAATTTCAATTTAATCTATAATTTTATTTTTTTGGAGAAAATAATCTGATGTAATAGGCAAATTATTTATAAATTACCAATCTTTTTTGTGTTAAAAACTATCTGGGAAGCAAGTCTTATGTAAATAGTAGCTAGATGTTGAATTGTATAGAAAGAAATGAATCATGTAAAATGTCTAGTTGTTTCTCAATTCTGGGAATGCAATTAAAAATAGCCTTTAATATTTTCAAAATGGTATGAAATGAATGTATTTAAACATGTATAAAATCTGACTTTTAGAGTTATTTATAAGTAACATTGTTTTTTTATTTTTTAATGAATTGAAATTTCTTTTAAGTTACTCTTGTACAAATAAATTACAAATTTTTCTATTCACAAAATTATTAAAATTTCCAGACAATACCTTAAAAACATTTGTGTATTTAACATACTAAGCAAATAAAAAGTTAATTTCCTGATGTCAGTTTCCGTTTATTTATTTGAATATTAGCTTCAATGAAATATTTGTAATTCTGCACATTAATATTCTAATCTTAGCAATTTTTTTACACTTTCTCTTCAATGTATTTTGGAAAAAAAATTCCATAATTCATTAACTTCTGTTTTTTGTGCTTATCATAAATCTTAACCAATTCATTATTTCTTTGCAGATGCTTATTATTTCAGCAAGATCATCATATTTACTAAGTCGGAAATACCTACTTAATGGCTTCAAGTGCATTTATTCTGGAAGAGTTCCTACTCTTTTATCCAAAGTTACTATAGGAAGTCCAACTAATAATAGTAATAAGAAATGTTTTTTTTCTTTTTTTTTGAAATTTATGTTTTTATTATTTTTTAATTAGTTAATTCATTTTTGAGAAATTTTTATGTTATAATTTATGTTGATTTTTTTATTCATAAGTGAAATGAAATTTTTTTTTAAAAAAAAATCATTGTCAAAGAGCTGCAGTCTGCAATTTCATTACAATTTTTGTTATTTTAATTGCTAAATTTGGTATTTTCTCCAAAAACTATGAATGTAGTTCATATGTTTTGCTATCCCATACTATTCAGCTACACGGCACTTCTATGGCCACTGTAGCTGATTGATCATGGTCATTGACTTGTGCCTGGGGTTTTTTGTTGAGTCCTGATGCCACTGAAGACTTGCTGTGTAGCTGGATTGATGCATGTTAAAAATCTCTTGATGTCACGTTCTTCTGTTGGTGTGTTGTGGAAATTTGGAGAGGAAGGTGTCATCTCAGGTATTGTCCTCATCACTTGATTGATGCTCAAAATTACAAAATCTGTCAAAATAGCTCTTGTGTTGCTTTTCAAAATGATGTTAATAAACAATCACACATACAGGGCACTGCATGAGTGCCAAGGGCTTAGTGACAAAAAGCCCATAGTGTAAAATTTCTGTAGAAATTTTGAGAGGATCTCCCAAAATGCTTTCAAATTGTTACGTTTCTTTCTTCATATTGGCAATCTATGTTTTGGTGCTGGCACTGTTCTACATATTGATCAGTTGACATCTCAAACTGCATAATTTTAGGCAATGAACAAGCGGACTCGGCTGCACGTTCTGCAACGAATCCTCTGCAGCTCACAGTCCCATTTGAGGACATTCGACGTCATATTTTAATGCTCATTCATCAAACATGGCAGGAATTGTGGAGTCTTCAGATAAATAACAAATTACACTCGGTGAAGCAGATCTTTGGAGAATGGCCTGTTTTTCCAATGCAAAGAGCAGATGTCAGATTGACTCGCCTTCGCATTGGACATAGTCAATTTACTCACAAACATCTTTTGTTTGGAGAAGATGCTCCCGAGTGTCTTTCCTGCCATGTCCCATACTCTATTCATCATATTTTAATTGACTGTCCGGTGTTTGATCATCATCACCAGACTTTTTTTCATTCTTCAGTTTTAAAACTGTCTGACTTGGTGGGGGAACCCCCCACCATAATTTATTTGCTTTTTTACGTCATATTGGCCTTTTACACCACATTTGATTTTTAACTTTTTATCTTTTGTATGTTAGTTGTGTTTGTCTTGTGTTTTTAAGGCTGTTACTTTTTAATAGATTTTAACAAGTGTTTGTCGCAGCATAGCCTACTTTGGCTCTTGCACCATTAAAACCTACATTCACTCACTCACTCACACTCAAACTGCATAAACTTCAATGTGTAAAAAAAAGATATGAGAAAAATACTAATTTAGGATAAGTGATGGTTTAGGTTTGATTTAGGATCCAATGGAAGGTAAAATTAAGTTAGAGCTTGAATGATGTTATATATTCCATTGCTGTTAGAATCAACAAGCTTGAATTGAATGTTTTGAGTTATTTCGAGGATTTTTTTTGTTTATGTGGAATTATTAGCCCCTATGTAATAACAGTAAAAACTGTAATCAAAGATGTGGGAAAGCTGTCTAAAATGAAATGTGTATTCACTAAGTGAATTAGAGAAGAAATTTAAAAAAATCTGTTGTTCTGAGAGAGTCATTATTTATTGTATGTTAACTATTTAAAAACATGTAAGAGAATGAACTTTCATTTCATGTGTTTCACTAAGCCAGTCCAAAGACATGTGGGGCTGTTGTGTTCATAAATTATGTGTGTTTTAATGGTAAAATTTAAGTGAGCTTTTTCGTATCAAAAAATAAAGTTACTCTATTAAAAACTTTGACCATTAAAAGAATAAAGTTGCAGGCAACTCTCCTTGTGCAACATGCATAAGAAATGATTTATAATGCCTCTTTTCAGGTTGAAAATATCAAAGCAATGGAAACCATTTGTAGCAAATAGAGGGGCTGAAATACAATCACTGGTTCTACCAGTTTTGGAAACATTTCAGTGGCTCCGACAATCCTACTGATCTTTCTATTAGAGGAGAAGTTACAGAGAAGAGACCTAACAAGTTCTCTTTGGGCTTGCCTGATTGTTCTAGCTGGTTCAATTGTAGCTGGGTTGGGCAACCTTTGTACATACCAAACACCAAATTTTTTCAGATGAGTTCAGATGGGCCATATAACTCGAGCTATTTTAATGCCATCTAAAATTCATTGTTAGGGATTAGTACTCCTGAATAGGGGTGATAAGAATAGAACTTGCTTTGTTTTGGGGAGGAAAAGGAATAACTTAGCCACAGTTTAATTAAATAATTAATGCCAGTCTAATGAAACACCAATTGTCTATAGACAGGAATGATCTCGTATTCGAGATGGTGATTTCTTCATGATGATGTTATAGCTGCTAAAGAGTCTCATTTGGTTAAGATAACTTGGGACCACAAAGCTATTGGCACTCAAAGTGAGGTCAACTTGAAATTTCGACTTGTCTGATCTCTCTGCTTGTTAGGATTTCTGACTTAAGCTTATGTTGAAAAACTTTTTAATACATGTATATTTATAGACATAATTAACTTTTTAAAACTATTTAATTGTGTGTAAAACAACATCTATTACAGCACATAAATATTACATATTATTAAGGAAATTTTTCAGTTCATTTGGATTTCACAATATTTCTATGTTTGGTGTAAAATTTGTTATTAAGACCAGCAGAGAATTCTTCAAATTTGGATCAGTTATTTGCGACTTTGTTTTACTTTTGATCAATTTCAAGAATGAAAATATGTTCATATCTGAAGTCATTCCAAAGAGACACATATAATTTTTTCAAATATTTATAGCTTTAGGTAATGTTCGCATGGCCTGCATGCCAGAAACTAATTACATCAGAATAATTTTGATCTGGAAAATGTCCATCAAATTTTGTTTTTAAGAATGAATTTGTGTTTAAATCAATCTGTTCTATTTGTATGTTACCAGGTGTCTGCATCATGTTTTGGTTACTAAATGAAAAGGGGTTTATAAAGGTGATAATGTAATTTTTTTTCTTTAGCAGGATCAGGAAAAAGACTTTTAAATGTCTCTTTCAATTTCCTGATTTTTCATTATATATGATAAAATTGCTATTATTCTCAGCACATTCACTCTGCACTTTCCAGCATGAAAACTGACTCAAATCCTCATTTACTGAGAAAAGAACGGTTATAATTTCATTTCAAAAAAAGTAACTTGACACAATTTACTAAGCTAGGAAATAATATACTTTTGCTCTGTAGTTTTAAATTTAGAATCAATGAGGTGGCTAGTAATATTAAATAAAAAAGCCATATCAAACATCCAGTTGTCAAATAATGGGATTCTTTCATCAGGTAGCTCATTTCCCTAATAAAAAAAAAATAAATTAGAAAGTCTTTTGTCATTTCCACAATCTACTCAGAACAGCTTTCTAGTAAGCCAGTGCACTCCACAATAAAGGTTAAGATCACCATATTCTAAATCTAACAATCTACAATGTTCTCAGAATTCTCGTCTGTTTAATGTTCTTACTCTAATTTTATTTGCACATTTCACAACTGATAACATAACATGTTGCATATTTAAAGTTTGGGCACACAATGCCTCTTGTTATATAATGTAATAATATTTTAGAATAGGTTGATTTAAATAATTTTCAAGCAAAATTACATTGCCATCAATTGATGGTATTCCATCAGTACACATTCTGATGAGTTTGCTACAATCTACTTTTAGATTTTCTATGCATGATTTTACTTTTTCGAATATTTCTTATTCTCTTGTTTTGTCATGCAATGATTCCAGACTGATGAGTTCTTCAAGGTCATTAAAATTATCATCAATTCCTCTTATGAAAATGTTTAACTGTGAAACATCAAGTATGTCCGTTTGTTCATTTGAAGCTAGAGAAAAGAAAATGTAAGAATGGATATGGTCTTCCAATTGCTGCGATACATCCTAAAAGTTCTTTGATACGTCTTGTAACTGTCTGCCTTGATATAACTATGTTATCTTCTTTCCTTTCAGTACCATATTATCAAAATGGCATGCAAATTTTTAGAGACAAGATTTAACAATTTTTTCTCCATCAGAAAGGGGTTTTCTTTCTTTTTTCTTATACTAAAGCAATTTCATGTGATGTTTCTGTCATTGTTAAGTCTCCACAGCAAGTATATTTTGTCTTTATCTGATTTCATTTTTTTTCTTAATCGCATATTCTTTTTTGAAACTTTGACCTTGGACCAAACTTCCTTTTTTCTTCTATGTAAGTCTGATGCTGTGTTTTATAATGTCTATTCTATAAGATCATGTTTTCTATTATGTGAAAAAGTACTTTCACAAACAATGCAAAATGGTTTTCTTTTTATTATAAATAACTCATTTTTGCACTGTAATGGGTAAAAGGATTTAAAAAAAATCATAGAAAAGTGCAAAACTCTAAAAAATAGTGTAAAAGAATAAATAGATCATAGTTATGCACATCATATCAGACAAATTACACATATGCAAAATGCTCTGACTAAAACTCTGCTTCAAAATGTGAACCATGATGACTCATTCAGAATTGATTGAAGCTCCACCTCTTATCATTCAATATACTACGTTTGGCACATTCGCCGTGGTTTGGCCACTCCTGACTTATAGCTTTGTTGAAAAATACTTCATTTTCTTGATGTTTTTTATGAAGGCATGATGTTGAAAGCATGACAAATGGTACAGATTAATCCTATGGCAATTGTTTTGGTTGGTAAAAATTTCTACCGCTATTGGATGTTAATAACTTTGGTGAACTGTATAGAATACTGCTTGTTTCCACATAGTTTAAGAGTTTTGTACACTATTCTGAATCGGATTCTCCAAAGCTCAATGAATTTATATATGCATGTTAACTTACAGAAGCCTTGTGTTTTGCAGTGACGTATTCAGAAAATAATTTTGGGGATGCATATCGTCGCTGCCATAACAGGAGCAATTTTTTAGTTCAGAATTACCACTTGGTAAAACTAAAGAATTTGCCACATCAGTCTTATTTCTCCTATTTAAAAATGTGCAAGGATTAATATTTTATCAAGTTATAAAAATTTAAAAGGTAAAGATCATTTAAAAGATAATTAAGATACCATGAAAATAGATTTTGCATTTTTGGGAAGATGCTTTTTTTAAGGATGCACTTACCTCCCCCTTTCTATTCTTTTCTCAGGAATTGGCTTAATTGAATTTTTCTCCCCTCTTCTTAATAAAAAAAAATTAAAGCATGAAGAGTGGGAAATAAGTGCCTATGTTTAAAAGTTAGAATTTCTGTAATAGTATAATAAACGAATTATCCTGAAATATTTCAATTTTGAGAAAAAACCTTGGTAGGTGCATATGTCCCAATCCACCCCCTTCTGGGTACGCTACTGGTGTTTTGAATAAAAGCTACTTAAAACATTACAGTATGAACATTATGCAACTTCTGATTAAAAACACTGTTAACAAGGGTGAACATATTCAATCTGAATCCTCAATTTGAAGTCACTGGCATACTTTGTTAGAAAGGCCTTATGAAATTCTCGAGTGAGGATGTTAAAGCCAAACATCCTTGATTTTTTCCATCTAATGAAAAATTTATTGAGCTTCCCATCTGTGAAATGCCACGCAAATATCATCTCTGAGTGATGCATATTTGAGAAGAATTTTGGGCCGCGGTAGCCTAGTGGTCAAGGTCGTGGACTGGCGGCCGTTGGTTTCTGTTCAGTTATGGCTCAATCCTTGGCTGCGAAAGACCCGCCATGTAACCGGGGCTGAGGCACGTTAAATCTGTTCGGGGCCCAAAGTCCTCCCGTTGGCGTGGTGTGGGTGTTAGGATAGGGGATACCAGCTCAGGTGTCATCCTCGTCACTTGACCGTGGCTCAAATTTACAAGGTCAGTCGCCAATACCTTCGTGTTGCTTCTAGTGCAACGTTAATAAAAAAATAAACTAAAATTGAGAAGAATTTTGGCCATCCAAGGTCATCATTTTGTTAAAATTTTAAATAGTTTTCGAGCATTTCAAAAAATTCTGTAGCATTTCAAGTAAAATCTTAAATGCAGGTATTAGTTCCTCTACCCTGAACAAAGTTCAAGAATAGCCCATAGTTGATATATGTGGTTTGGATTTTTTTGGTATGTGATTTCAATTCAAAGTGTTATTTACTAATTTTCATCTGTGTAGTGATGAGAGCAACTTGATTGGAGTTAGGAATCAGTTTTCAAGTTAAGAACTTTTTCTTGGGTTTCAGACTATTTGTTTCTCATCAAGGATTATGCTCTATACTAAATTCTGATAATGTTAAAAAAGGCTAAAATTCTAATCTGAAAAAAGTAGTGGAAATAAATTGATAATCATGAAGTTTAAATTGTTCCTAGAGTATTAATTTGAAATTCATACTTGAGAAAAGTCTATGGTGGAGAAGTTTCTGGAGGAGAGACAAATACAAATATTTAAAATTTGTCTGTGGTCTTCTCTTAGAGAATTGAAATTCTTTTCTCAAAGATTGAAGCATATTTAATTCCAGGCCTATCGTGTAACTGTACATTACACCCTTAGATACTTCTTCACACTCGCTACTCATTTTCTAGTTAGTAAATAGTTGATGTCTATTTGTAACAAAACATGAAATTGAAGAATTGATTGTTAATAGAATTTTTTAGGTAAACATAGAATAATATAAATATCAGCTTCTAGTGCAACATTAATAAACACTAAACCTATTTTAAATCCTTCTTACCAACCAATTTTTCCTTTTTCCATCTTTCTTGCATCTTGTTAGCTTACACAATTACAGCTTGTTTTGGTACAGTATAGCCATATCTGACACTTTCACCATTAAAACTCACAATCATTCATTCACAGAGGTCACTGTACAAGATTCAGTGGTAGGTGAGAAATACATGGTATAAGATTGGGAAAGTAAAGATAGCCTCTTACAAGTTATCTAAACCTCTTGAATTTTGTTATATGTGATGTGAATGTATTTTGAGTTTTTTTTTAAGAAATATTTTTTTACACTATGAAGTAACAGGACTGATACACTTTAAATCTATCAGGGTTCAAAGTCCTCTCAACCATGTGGAAATTTGGAAAGTAGGGTGCTTACTTTGATGTTGTTCTCGTCATTTGATTGATTGTGTTATAAAATTGAGGTTTATGCCCAGAAGCGTTCTTGTTACTTCTAAATGTGACGTTAATAAACTATCAATCAAGTAATACTGTAATATTTGTATGAATCACTGACAGACCTTGTAATTACCCCCTTCTCCTAATTTCCACACCAACATGTGTTTGAGACCTCTGCAAAAGAGTGAACGAAGTCTTAAAGTTTTATAGTTAAATGATATCTATGTCTAAAAAAAAAATATTTGCTGAAAAGGAACTTTTTTTTATTAATTAAAGAGCATTTTTTTTCAAGTGTGAATAAAACTTAGAAGAGGAATTACATTGCTGTGAGAGTAATTTTTCATACTGAGGAAATAATACTTTATGCTTATAAACAATGAATAATTCATAAAATTTTGTATAATTTATGGCTAATTCTTTAACTAGCAAAAGTTTCCTGTGACAAGTTGAGTTCCAAAGGGAGTGCCGGACAGGCTACCCTACAAAATCTTTTTATTTTCAGCTCTGAAAAATATCATGACTGTTTACTAAATATTTAAGATACAAAATCTGTATTTTTTTTCTACTTTATTAAATTGGCATAATTTTAATTATTTGTAATATATTTTATACAATATGTAAAATGAATAAAATTTAACTTTTACTTACTTTACAGTATCTTGTATACATACACATATATACACATATATTGCTCAACATTCAAGCAAATGATTTTTGAACTTAATATATGCAGTCTGATTAATCTGTTTAGAATTTTTTCATGTTTGTTGTAATGAATATATATACTTGTAGAATTGAAAATTTATGTATAGATCTCCATTCTTTTTAAAATATATTGCATTTAAATTTGTTTTGATAAATTTTCTGTTTTAAAGATAGTATTGTGATTGTTATAATCATAAGTAAAGTAATGCTAATGAAAATTAAATTTATTTGTAGGCCCAAAAAAGGAAGGTTATGGCGAAAAAGAAATTTGTTTGCTTTCACCTATAGACATTCGAACACCTTTACCTGGAAATATGGGTGTACTGCCTCTTGAAATGTTATATACTGTATGTAGCACATATCATCATATTTTTATAAAATAAAGCTCATAGCACTCTCTTACTTAATCTCTTTCATAATTTTATATGCATTTCTGAACTGTATACTATTGTTAAAGATGATAAAACTTTATAATTTAAATACTCAACAAAATATCTAATTTTATTTTAATTTTTGTGTTAAATGAATCAGCTCAAAATAAGATTCAAATTTTTTATTTATAGACAAAAATTCAAAAATTACCTGCCCCGACTGGTGACCAGTGGCGGAAATCAATTCCATTACCAGAAGAAAAATATCACTGCCTACTTTCTCAAGCTGCAAAAAATGCTACTGAAGTAAGTAATATATATTTTCTATATTTACTTAAATTCAGTGTGCTATATTGCACAATATTTATTGATATTGGGTGAACTATAAAAAAATTATCTGTATTGTTGTGCCAAGAAACTTTTTCATAAACCTAGAAATCTATTAAGTAAATTTATCAAGATGTAAACTTAATGTCTTCAGATTTTTTATATTTTAAAGTAAAATTAAGGTTAAAAAAATAGTTCTCTCTCTGTTTTTGTTGTGAATTATTTTTAAAGATTAATTCCTTCAATTCAACATGATTTTAAAAAATGTCGAAAAAAAATTATAATTAGTAATATTTTTTCTTATGATAATTACCTCTTGGAAAAATGCTCCAATTGACCAAGGCAATATAGCCCATTTTTTAACCATTCATTATTTCAATGTTGTTGCACACATCAATGAACCAAATTAAACTAAAAACAAAAATCATCCTCTCCTTCCTCCTAATTCTGATTATCTAGAAATAAGATTTTGATACTTTGCATGCAAATAAAAAGATTCTGATATGTTTAAGAAAAATTGTCAAATCTTTACCACTTGGGGTTTTGAAGTCAAATCCTTACCACAAATGTTTTGGCCTTTTTTTTTTTTTTTTTTTTTTTGACATTGGTTTGATTTGGCACCCCAAAAAGGGGCCAAGTCAAACTAATCTCCTATTGACAAATGGAGAATTATAAAAGTTTTTTTTTTTTTGAAAAAAAAAAAAAATTTCTGGCTGTGTTCTTCCTAACAATGGATATTTAATAGATTGTATTGTGAAATTAGAGCTAGATAATTTTGCAAGTGGATTTATTGTTTTCTGACTTTATTAAGGAGTGCAATATTAATCTTTTTATTTATAAGCTGTTGAATTGGATGAACTATAAAAAATTTAAGTGTAAAAGAATCTAATAATTTCTTTGGTCCATTACTGAAATCTTTACTTATCTATTGAGTGCTTGTAGAGTAGAGCAAAGTGATGTACAATACATATAAATACTCTTGATTTTTATTGAATTAATGAGATTTTTATTCATTTCAAAATAATTGTTTTTGGATGCGCTAAATATGATTTTTAATATTTTAGCCTAATATATAGTCTTGTACTTTTTTTAGTATGATGCTTATTAATAACAGTTTTTCTTTATCTTTGTATGTTTTATTTATTCATTAAGGATGCTCTAAATATAAATCTACTGTATTAGTTTTTATTTGTAATTTATGAAAAGGTTTTTTTTTTAAAGAATGATTCTAATTATAACTAACAAATTCTATCAATATAGGTTTTACATAAAGGGGAGCAGGTTTAAAAAAAGTAAATTATCAAATTCAAAGCATTGAGAATAGAACAATTTGATGCTGAAAAAGGCATAATATTACAGTAATGGATAACTTCCAACTTTTGTATAGTAATTTTAAAACTATCTCTATAGAATATTTCTCAAGTCCAATATTTCATTGGCTAGATCATTACGACTACCACTTGTCCTGTATTTATTAGTCTTTTAGCGAATTTTTTTAAGGATGACAGAAAATCCTTTTCTTTTTAATCGTTAATTCAAAATTTAAATTTACCAATTTATTGTTTTTAGACATTAATATCTCTAGTAACTGTAAACCCTAAACAAAATTATTAGAAATTTTTGTTATAATTATCAATAAAAGAATTATAATTGCTAAAACATGTCATACTTATAGAAGATTCATTTTTGTTAAACAAGCTAGTAATCTATACTTGCAGTTTTTAGGTGTTAGTTTTTAAATTCAAATACTATTTAGATTTTATCTTGTATTCAGGTTTCTTTTTATGAAATTGTATAGAACAGTCTGCTCTGCATGCCCTTTGGATATCTAAGCTTTTGGAAAAGGAAACTTTCTTGAATATTTAAAATTTGTTGGATGAAATCGTTGCAAAAGAAAGCACATTCAGAAAACACTTAAAAGCTTAATTTTTTGAAAAGAAAGTTATCTAAAAAGTAATTAAAGCCTATATATTAACATATAACAAACATATCTGTATATAAGTGTAATACATAACTTTTTTTATTGTCAATAATCATTCTTCTGTTATAAAAAAAAATCACCGAATTTTGCCAGTGTGGTTGCAGTGTTATACAAGTACTAAAGTTTTATATTGTGTATCTTTTTAGACCACAGTGTCTGCATTTGTTATATGAAATTTGATGTACTTGGCAATCTTCAACTAACATTCTTGTATGCAGTATAAATTTTCTTGTTCTTTGTAGGAAGCATTTTAAATTCTTGTATTTTTTTTTTGGAAATTCCTGATTTGTCAGATTTTATTTACTTCAATCTAGTGTCCTTTATCTTTAATTGCTATTTATAATTGTAATAAAATATTTTTTTAAGGAACTCGAGGATTCCTGAAGTAATCTACGAAATTACATGGCAAATGACATTTCTTCTTTCCAGACAAAGTATATCTATTTCACCATAAACCTATACCACATTATGAGATTAAGCTTTAAAAAGAATTCATGATTTGTGAGAGGAAAAATAATAATTTTTTGCTTATGTGATTGAAAACAGTACAATAAAACATATTTTTGGTGTGAACCTATCTGGAATTCGTGTTATATTATTTTGTCTGCAAGAAATGAGAATAATTTTTACTTTTTAAATTGAAATTTTGAATTCAGCATTAATTGAATTAATTTTCAAAAAGCACTTATATTTTTCATAATTAAATTTTCTATTGTGAAATTCTATTTTTGAATTTTTTTTGTGTAATTTTCTTGAAATTATCCATAAATTTCTGTTTATTAAAATCATTTCTTGTAAAATTTTCAAATTTATGCCAAATATTTATACATTCATTTAAGATTATTAATTCGTAAATAGAATCTAAAACAATAGGTTTTTCGATTGATACCTCTACTCTGCAGATGTGTCCAGGAGGAAAATAAGGTCTTGCAGTTCCAATGCTATATCTCAACTGAATGTTAAAACTTGTGATATGGAAAAAGGTGGCTAAATGTTTGTTTTTTATCATTAAAGTTGCAATTAGTTTTAACACAACCTTTTTCCCCATGTAAAAAGCTTTGTTAGTCATCATATATAATATATAATTGTTTATAAAAGATAGAAGCATATCATACTTCCAGGGGTTGTGATCATTATCATTTCACATACTATTAATTTCAATCACAGTTGTTAAAATTGAGTTACAAATTCAATCTTGATTTTTTCATGCTTCCCTTCCTTGAATGGAATGGGAGGAGGAGGATTTTTCAGGTTAGTTTTGAGGTATGATTTTTTTTCTTTGTTATTCCTGAACTAGTACTCTGGCTCTCTTCTGATTTTTTAGCATCACATTCATTATGTGTAGCTTTAACTTTAAATTGACTCCAAGGCTCTCTGACATTTTGGGCTTCTTTTTGAATATAAAATTAAATTTATGCAGACAAATATTTTGGATACAATTGCTGCAAGACCTTAATCTTAACACTGTCTTTAAACTTCAGCCTAGTCTCAACATGTATAATATGGTATTGCTTTAACAAGTCACTTAAAAGATATTTTTTTTTTAAATTTCTCATGTATGTAGAGAGAGCTATATCAATTCAAAGCTAATTTCAGATTACATATCTCAAAAATATTATTAATTTGATATTTGACTTCATTTGACACTTTGTTGATCTACCATAGATACCTAGATCAGTTTAATGTATATTTGTTGTCCTTAATTGTAGGTTTTTTTTCTGTATCCATATTAATAGGATTTATTAGAAAATTATTTTTGATGAATTTTGGGTGATTTTATAAATAATTAAGTTCATGTCGCTTGGATTTTATGTTTTTAGTGTCATATCTTATTAATTTCTAGAAGGCGTTGTCTTTATCTAGCAAATTAGAATGCTCTGCTTTTAGTTGTCCTGAACTTTTAAAAAAAGGTAAATATATTTTTATTCTATTTCTCACATTTTAAGTAACTAACAATTGCATTTTATTCTACATCTGTTGTAAAATATAGTTTGTATTTACATGGAACAATGATATTTTTGTTGTAGTTGTTATATATATTGATAAATGTTTGTGATTAGAATATACATTAATATTTATATATGGCTTTTTTGACATTTTGAAATTTAATAACACAAATATTCAGTATATTTCTCATATATATTTTGAAATTCAAGTAATGTTCTTATTTATTCCTCTTATTCAAATTTTATAAAATATATATTTATGACCACAAAAGAATTTTTTTTTTAGCTTTGCTTTGATTTATTGAAGAATAAACTGAGGAGGGGAGGGGGGGGGACATTTCTAAATTATTGTTGATTATTCAAATAAAAACTTTCATAATTTTCTTGTATTTTATTGTTAATTATCTATTAAACTTTCTTATGTCATTATTTATTTATCCTATTTATTTATGTGTCCATTATTTATTTATTTTAAAAACTTTAAACTGATGATGGAGGATTAATGAGTAAAAACCTTTAAATAATATTTTAACTACCATATGAGTTTTATTATGGATTGTATAGGTATTTTTAATGAATAACTGAAATATTTTTAATTTAAGTCTTTTTTTTTTTTTTTATCTGTGAATTCAAAGAACACATTTTTATTTGTTATGAGATAAAGCAAGTATCAATAAATTAAATGTATAAACCAGCTTTTATATTCATATATATATTTGTAGATTTTGAGGATTTGTTTCCTACAAGAAATTTAAATAATGATGATCTAACAGTCATAACATTATGTCTAAAAACTGAGAATGATATGAGTTCTTGGAGTGAAACAGGAGAAATTGAAAGAGAGAAACATGCACAAAATGTAAGTACAATGCTACTTTTCAATTCTTCCAAATATGTTACATATTTGATTATTACTTATTGATATTACATGGTTGATTTTTTTTTATCGAAATTTGAAATTTTTTTTTATTTAGAGTAATGAAGTATTTTATTTGAACAAAGAGGGAAAAAAGACAAAATATTTCTTTTCAAAGTTCATTGGTGTAAAATTCAATCAAATTTCTTCTTGGGTTTACATATTTTAAGTACAGAAAAGAAAAGAAAAGTCATGGACAAAGTTGTGTGTACAATAAGGTAATAGTAGTGAATGATCAGGTTTTTCTGTAAAAGCAATTTTTGATTACAGAGACATTATCCATAATAATCTTTAATTAACATTAGATTTCATCCTTGTATAATTAAAAACTTATTCATTTTTAAACCTATTTTGAAAATTTTAACATTAATAATTTAAATTATTTTTAAGTATTAATACTTAGCTGTGAGAGAAGTGCTCAGTTTCTTTGTTATAACAGTAAACTGAATGCATCAATTAGTTCTAATTGTGTAAAGTTATGCTTCTTATTTTTAGAGATCTTATCCATTGAAAATTTATACCATTTATGATTTATAAACCTTTTGTAATGTACCCTTTAGTAATTATATTTTTTTAAAAAAAAGTTGCAATTATATTATAAGATAGACTGAAAGTCCTTGATACATTTTAAAATGTAATACATAATCAGCTGAATGGCTTACAACAGTAAGGTTTGGTCCAAAATACTACTGCAAATTTTTGTGAATGCAAATAAAAAAAATAGTCATGAATTTCACTACTTGATGGTGTTACTTGATCTTAAATTTAGTTGACAAATGTGTTTAGCTAGAAAATATAAGTTTTGTAAATCAGAAATGAGAGAGGACTCCTGCCGAAAAAGCTGATTATGTAAAATGGTATCTTGAAACAAAATCAATCATTACCATGCAAGTAAAGTTTTATATCAGTTATGAGAAAAAAATCTCCATCTTGTAACAGTATTTTGGATTGACTTCTGAAATTTTTGAATCTGGAAGTGTTTTGGATGGAGAAAGAAATGTCAAGCCAAAAACAATCAAAGAAAATGTTGCACTAATTCATCAAACATATGCTTCCAGTTCAAGATGATCCATGAGAAATGCATCTCAACTATTAGATATTTTTCTTGTAATGATATATCAGATTCTGTGTAAAAGATTGAATTTTCAAGCTTGTAAAGTATAGCTATTGCAATCGTTACATGTAGATGGCATGCTGCATCATTTGAATTTTTACGTCAAGATACTTAAATGTATAGGTGTAAAAGCCAATTTTTTATAATATATTGTCTTTAATAATGATGCAACTTTTTGTGTACGTGGAAAGGTTAACAGATTAACATGAGAGTGTGGGGAACTGGAAAATCATGTTTTGTTTGTTAAAACTCTCTGTGATAGTCTGAAAATTGACATTTAGCATGACTTAATGCATGATTTTATAATTGACTTTTTCTTTTTTTTGTTGAGCCTACAATAACAAAAGAAATTTATTTATATGTAAATTCACTTTGAAATATGATTATTTTTGCTGTTTTTACGATATAGCATCATCTATGGCATAATTTGAAACTAATATTTTATTTGCACTAGCAAGATATTTCATCATGTGAAGCATTTTTGTCCAAACCGCACTTTCGTTAGACAATTAGTTGATTTCATATTAAATTTTCATACCTGTTGGGGACTTTTGGTTCCCCCTTAAAATACTTCATTTATAGTTTTCTTTTTTACTTCCATATAAATTAACTGACAAATAGTATTTTGAAAATTATATTACCAGTTAAATTAATGTTTGTTTTCTTTATTCTGTTAAATTAATAATTATGAGTTAAGTATTTTGAACTTAAGTAAAATTTATATTAACCTAATGAAATGAAAATATCTATATTTTTTTTTTTTTTTTTTTTTTTTTTTTCTTTTTAAAATGTGAACTAATTTTTGTATTTTATTGTTGATTGAATACTTTTTTTGAAAATTTCTTAATATATTTTATTATAACCTTTTTGACAGTTATGTGTCTGAAACCATATTTCCCCACTTTTAAATTAACTTTATCATCAGCTGCACTAATACACACACACAATGAGCTTGACACTAATATATTAAACTGTTAATCAGTTATTGAAGTGCAACTGTTTTGTTTCAATTAATGACTTGTTGTTCAAGTTAATTTGAAATTTTGAATTCAATTGGCTCAATCCACTAAAAATTGTAAGTTTCTTAAGATTTTTTTCATATGTTGATAAAGAATAATATATTATAACAATGTACTCCTATATATTTTAAATTATCTTTAACCTATTATTCAGTTATCAGTTTAAAATGGGATGAGGTGCCAATTAGTACAATATTCACACACACACGTTTGTGTGTGAATGTGGTATTTGCTATTTCTGATTTCATTTAAAAAATGCTAGTATGAACTGTATTTAAAGTTGTGATATGTGCATTATTAGATAGTTTAAAAGAAAAATGTATGGCATAGCTTGTTAAGCTTCTATATTTAGAGTTTTCTCAAGAAATGTATTATACTTAAAATTTTCTTGATTCCTAGATTATTTTTAATTTGTCAATTTTTTTTAAAGAAGCAAAGAAATTTTGCTATTTTTTTAAAAAAAATATTTTTGTAAATTTAGAAACATTATTGGGTGATTTGTAATTATCTGCTTTTTTTTTTTTTTTTTTTTATACATAACATTATGTTTAGATTTTGAAAGTTTGGTGAAAAGAAAGGATAATAACTTGAGAATAATAACTTTTGTTACTCTATATCCCATGTAATCAAACAATCAATCAAGAAAAGATAAACTTTAATGTGAATAAACAATTTAATATTTGAATTTTGGATAGTAACAAACTATTAGAATTATCTCTTTAATTTTAAACAGTTTTATGTAACTGTTTCATAACTAGTACAGATCACACAATAAAATTTGTTCATTTTGATGATAAAATGCAATATTTTACTATTCGTAAAATAAGTTTAACTGTGATGTGTAGTAAAAAGAATTTTGTTTTATCAAGTTAATGATTTACTAAGCAAAATTAGTGAGTCTGCAATAATCTAAAGTGAAGTGTAATGGTATAATATATATTGAAAGTCAATTTTTGTAGTGTTTTTATCTTCTAAAGTGTAGATTAATTGCATATTTTTTGCTAGTTTGTTACTACTGCAGAGGCCATGTGTGCTCATTTAAAGCAATCTAGTTATTGGGCTGATTTTATACATCCGAATTCTGGTAAACCCGTAAGTAATATTTTGATTAATTGCTATATGTGTTAAGTTTAGATTTTAAAATAATGTAAATAATTATTCTGGGTTTCTGTGTTAGAAGTTACAATATTCATTTAATCTTATTGTTTCACTCTCACTTATCATTCTTTTGCATTTACATACAGCTGCTGAAATCATGAATGCTTCCCTTAACATTAATGAATATATTCAATTTTTATCATATATTCTTATTTCTAAAGAAATAATATTTAATTCTGTATAGTGTTACTTTTCAATAGAAAGATACTTGTAAAATCAAGGTTGCAACATTTCGAAGAACATAATTTTTAATAGGTTTTTTAAATGAATTTTAGTTAGTTTATTTTTCATGTGTTATCTGAGTTATAAATTGCACATTTCATAAGAGTAAAGTACTTAAGAAAATATGTATTAAATGAATTTTAGTTCAGTTTATTTTCATATGTTATCTGAGTTAAAAATTTCATGTTTCATCAGAGTAAAGTAATTAAGTAAAACAGAAAAGAAAAAAATTATTTTTTCATTTTAAAATAACTGTCCAACATACCTTTCAAGCACTTCTTTTTAAAGTGCTTGAAAAAATGCCTGGGGATGTTTATCATATAATGGTACAAAGCTAATAATTGTTAAAATTAGCTATTTAAGATTCACTGAATTTTTTTTCATTAAAGAATTTTTAATAATTTTTCTATGCTTAAATTTCTCATGTGAATAATTAGAGATTTTTCATGTAAAAATTTCTAATTGTATACAAAACATTAATTCATCTGAAATCTTATTTTGTTTTGTTTTATAATTCTTTTATTAATGATATGCTTTCTTATAATTTTGTCTTTCCATATGATAATCATTAGTACTGTATTGAATAATATCTGATTTTAAATCTTCGATAAGTTATTGTTATAACTTTGTTATTTAAAACTAATACATTTGACATTGTTTATCCTTATGTTCCTCACTTTTCCTTTCAAGATTGTGTATGTTTTGGATCATATAAAAATGTAATTTTTTCACAATATATAATTCAGTTTTTCTAATGCAATAGTATAAGAAATAATTTTAACACCAGGGATTGCATAGCTAATTTAAATTCACTTGTGTGACAAAAAAAAAAAAAAAAATGATTTTTAAAATTACCTATAGTCATACAAAAAATGATAAATGTGTGATACATAAAAAGTATTTTAAATCATATGTAAGTGATTATCTTAATGTTATTATCAATTGCTCAATGAAAGTAGAGGATCCAAAATTTGAAAAAGTGAGAGAATCTTGCTTTTAAATTGACCTGATATTCTGTATTACATGAAAAGTTGGGAGATCTTATCTCATTTTTTAATATATGTGGGGAATATACAATAGAATTTTTTTAAGATTAAGTTGACCCACTAAAGATTAAAACATGCTCATAAAGTCAAGAAATGGAAATAAGCTTGCACTTTGCTTTTATGTATATGCTTAAATATATATGTATCAAAGAATATTGGAAACTGTACATGATTAAAAGGCAGTAAAATCACTCATGTAGTGTCATTCAAAATCAAGTACATTTACTGTTTACTCATGATATAATCATACAAACTATGAAGAGGATGGGGATACAAATTATTGGATGTTTCTCATTTTTATAAAAAAGATATTGTGAGAATCTCAATTATGGTCAAACCGTTCAACATACTTTTCTGTAGCATATAACTTTGTATTATATGCTAATCTAATTTGATTTTTAATATACACTCTAGTCACATGCACAAAAAATATCCTCCCCAAAGAAATTGAACTACAATCAGGAAACCCTATATGTATGTTTTGCGTGAAAAGGTAAGAAAAATATTAGAAATTCAAATCAAAAGTTTGTTATATTGTATGTGTTGGTTACAAGCATTGAGAAAATGAAACAAGATTTATTGCTGAAGATTACATCCTTCCATTTAGTTGCTCCAACTTGACTGGTTGATAGAATGGGGCAATAATTAACAATCTTATTTTAGTCAAAGATACTTAATTATGGTTCAGTTGAACTCAAACAATCATCTATGTTTAAAAATATACTTTATTTGAAGCAAAATCATTAAATTGTTAATCTTACCATCTTCATTTGCAAATAAGCAAGGAATATTGGGAACAATCTATGCTATACTTGTTTCAAAAATATATTGCATGTTGATAACCCACATATTGGAAATGCTTCCCACATATTTGAAGGATATGTCACATAAATTCTAATTAAGCACTTACAAATGTCTTAATCAATTTTAATAATATATGAAAGCTCATAAGCAGTATATGTAGTTAAAAAACCAATTTAATATTCCAAATTTATATAAGCACAGTATCAAATATTTTTGAATTATACAATGTCACATAACCATACAAGATTTTCCTTTCAGTCCATTTCTGTTACAATCACATTCCTATCAATTCATTTGTGTTTTGTTACATTTCAATTCCATATAACTAGCATAATTATCTATCAATGTGTTTTTCATCAAAAAATTTTTAAACTTTCCCAACTACAATAATTAATTTTATTCTCTTCTTAAATTTTAATAAATTATTCTTAGTTATAGGTTTTGTTAATAAGTCTGCTAAAATCTGTTTGTTAGGAATATACCTCATATTAATTTAATTTTCATGGACCAAGTTCTTTAAAGTGATACTTAATAGAAATGTGTTTAGTTTGAATGTTTTCTATAGGAGAATTGTGTTAGAATAATTATCTTGACTGCCTCTTAATTAAGTTAAATCTATCTTATAATTTATAAAAGATTTTATTAAAGAATGAAATCATCTTACTAACTCAACATACAATCTCGGTCAACTATCTGGGGTACAGTCACTTCAAGAATGTATCTTATAATAGATTCATAGCTTCTTAAGTATAAATTTCTAGATGAACATTTGCGTGTTATAAAGCTGAGGCAAAGAAAGAAAATATTAGTTTAATCTTTTGGATGACGTAATTCTTTCTAGTGTTTATCTTGCTGTCACTATACATAAAGTAACATAAGCATTATGTAAACAAACTACTGTCATGTGTAAGACATAGCTGCAGCATCACAAAAATAACCCTAAGGATTGAAAGCTGCATAGAGTGTGCCTGAGATGGGCCAGATGATTTAAATTACATTATGTTATAATAATCTTAAGAAATTTTAGAAACCTATTTCTGCTTTACTACCACAAAACAAATTAAATTAAAAAAAACCTGACTGAAAAGTTTTGGATTCTTTATGTTCTTTGATTATCCGTAGAATCCAAATCAGCTCTTTTGCAGCATTTGTTAAAGCCCCATACTCGACCTCCATAATTGACTAGGTTGCTCTAAGTTGTTAGGATGTCACCAAGAAATAACTGCCTTGTCACAGAGGAGACAACGTAAACTTCAAATGGAAAATGATCAACATGGTTATAATTGTGTATCCTGCATCACTTACACAATTAAAGTATAAGCGCACTGAAAAGATTTAACTTTTCATGCCTTGTATAATAAATATAACTGAAGACACTTCCCAATGAAAACTTGCCAGGGTTATTTTGAAATTGTGAAAGGATGCTCACCACACAACTATTGTGAAGAGTAGTTCTATTTGTTGTGAATGATAGGCATCCAATCAAATTCCAACAAGGCAATCTCTTTTTTCGGCACTTTCATCAGTTTGCACGGAGCCTGTCTTTGAAAATGTCATGCCTTTCAAAAATGGTAAAGAAACAATTGGAGATTTCCTAAATTAATCAATTACTTTTTCTGTGTAGTATATTTTATTAATATAAAACTTATATTCATTCTATTCAAAGTGTACCTCTAATAATTTAACAGTTTTTCCTAATACTTTATTTCAAATTTTTGTTTTAAAACATTTATTAATTTGTAAATTTTATCTCTATCCCTTCATAATAAAACATCAATGTACAATAGTAAAATAACTTGTCCATCAAAACAATAAACACTATTAGTCCTTTCCAGCTTCCTTAAATTTAAATTTTCCTACGCCCTATGGCAGTCACTGAACATTTGCAGCACCCATTTTGATAGATTCCATTAAGAGAGTTTTCTCCAACAAATGGACATGATTTGACTTTTCAACGTCAGCAATTTTCAATAACTGTCTTGTATCTATTATTTCTGATAACTAATCGTACAAATATGTGTAATCAAAATCTTAACTGTCCATGATTCTAATTCATTCCACGTACTGAAATAAACGTATAATAGTAAAATTTATCACTGGACTAAAACTCTTTTAATGGAAACCTTGATCTAAAAGATAAGCTTTAAAACTATTCATTTCATCATTTATATAACTCTTTAGGGAAAATACCCATCTTCTCAAAATTTTCTTATTCATAGGTTTTTTAACCTAAGTCCAAACTTCCTTATTTTGGGTTATCTTTAATTCATCCTTCATTGTCCATTTCTAAACTGATGCTTTGAAGAAATTGGATGCTTCATGGAATGAAACTGGAATGCTTACATTTTTACAATTTAATTGTTAACCAGTCAAATGGCTAGTTTCTATTTCTTGCTTAACAATTCCAGTTTGTTAGTTATTGTGACTACAATAAAAAATTTCAGGTTCTTGAAGGGATATTATTAGCTTCACAGTATGTTTCAACATTATTTCTGGATTTTAATGCCATGAAATTAGTGTTTGACCTAAAGATCTTCATCACTACACCTTGTATTATAACAAAAATCCAATTGACACTATGTTATGTTATAGGATCAGTGGTATAGTCTTGATAATTGTCAACTTAAGTTCAATGAGGGTAGTAAATGATGTTGAATCAATGTTGCTGGTGTAAAGTGGCCACTCTTGTTATTGTACAATCGTTATGCTTATTTGTGTTCATGGCGTTTCCTGAGCATCCATGACAGCTAATTGTTTCTTCCCTGATTAATTGTTGTGGACAATGAGCAATTACAATATAGGTCTAACAAAGATGGCAGGTGATACATCTGTTTGACCAACCTGCTTAATTGAGGTCTACTGTACAGCCCAGCTCAAAGTCCGTCAACCAGTTGTACTGCCAGTGGATATATCTCTTAGGCAACTGTCACAATATCATGCATCAAAGCTGAAAGCTCCCCTCAAGTTGCTCATGCTAATGCTCCCTGTTGTGCATTTTATTGAAGCATAAATACCCCGCCCTGTGTCTCAATCACATTGAAAGTTTAATAATGTACATATGACTATCTACTTTACCACATACACAGTTTTGTAATTGTTGCTCAGTTTCTCCTGGGTGCATATATTTTTTTTATGACAGAACATATAATTTTAAAATTTTCACCTCAATCCCAAAAATTGTAAAATGGTTTTGAATTGGTAAATGTAAAACTACACAATGACAGTCTTGCATGTTCGGGGGGAACATTAATTTTCAGGAAAGAGTTCAATATTAGATCTAATATGACATGTGGTAATAAAGGAAAATATTGGTAAAATATTTATAATGGAGTAAAAGAATAAAGTAATATGAGGGAAGAAACTATGTTCATACCTTTAACCTCTTAACGTAGAGTGAAATCAATTGATGAAATTTCAAAAGTTTAAATTTTGTATCTTTGAAATTGGGAGTTTAAGTGGTCAACATAGCGAAATAATTTCTCCATGAATGTGTGATATGCTGCATGTCAGGATGATAAGGTCTATTTAAGAAATAGCCAACATAGAGAATATGGAAATTTTGTAGACTTGTTTACAGTGCAATCAAGAGAGAGAGAGAGAGAAAAAAGATATACTGGGACACCCTTAACTATTTCCATAATTCATATCAATTCTCGAATGCAACTGATATAATTTAATGCTTGATGAAAGTATGTTACATTATTAATGGATTAACAAAGTTAAGTGACATATATTAGATATAAATTTTTCATTATAAATTGCTTTTATACATATATGTTTGTGTGTAAAGTTAGATATAAAAGGCTCTAAATAATATAAGATTTAAATTTCATTTAAATCCCATTGTTGGTTCCTAAGCTATTCACAAGAAACTATTATAGAATCGTAGAATAGATTACTCCATGCAGAACAGTTATATTTTTTACAACGTTTTTCTGAATTTCACTTGGTGTGAGTGTGTGTCATCAAATTTTCGATCGTTAATTTAACCAACTTCCCATCAAGCTAGAGCTTTGAAATTTTTTGAATCGTTCGTAATCGCCTAACAATGCAATATTTAGACGTTTGTGACAAGTTTTAACTCATATTTTTTTTAAATACTGCAGTTTAGCCCAATCACTTGGCGCAATTTGAATAATTGCCAAACTTGGCGATTTTTTTTTTTTTTGGCTGAATGTTTACCGCCAAATAATTCCTGTCTCCAAGAGTGGTTTGACTAAACTGTATTCCAACCATTTAATTTACCGGATTAATTAATTTTAGTTAGTTTTAACGTTGTTATGTATTTCACTTGGTGTGTGTCTGTATGTATGTGTATCTGTGTGTCATCAAATTGTCTATTGTTAATTTAACCAACTTCCCATCAAGCTAGAGCTCTGAAATTTTGGGAACCGTTCTTATTTGCCTAACAATGCAATATTTAGATATTTGCGACCAGTTTTAACTAATATTTTAATAATTTTTTAATAAACTTTGCCACCATATAAAAACGTTGGTTTTTATTTCGAATTATTAAAGTATGTAGTCACTTAACTTTTTTTCATTTTACTCGAATTAAAAAAAAACAAACTTTTAATTAAATTAAAAGTAATATAAAATAACAAATGGAATAATGTTGCTTGCTCAAAAATAAAGATTGCTCATTTTTTCGATTTTCAAATGCTACTTAAATATATCATTTATTAAAAATTATAAACTCTATTTTAATGAATTATGACTTTAAATACTTTCTGCGCCATTGGTTGAAATTGTAAGAAGTTTTGGTTTCTCAAGGATTTCATGACTTAGGAAAACCAACTATCTATAAGTGGTGGTTTGTTTATATTCATTTTTTTTCTTCATAACTGCATTTAATTTTCTCATTTATTGTAGTATTCATTTGTTTGCATTGTTTTGTATAAATACATTTGAAAATTGTCAAATGAAATTTTTATCATATAAATATATATCATCATTTGAGTGTCTCGGATATACTGAGACACTCATTTTAAATTAGGAAACTCATTCTTTTAACTCCTCTTAACTCAAAATTTTGAGTATAACTTAAGAAAATTTAAGTTTGAGGCCAATTGTAGGATGATACATTTTTTATAAGAAAAGGCATCCATTATGAGAAGTCATTTATATAAGTTTATTAATTTTGTTAATAAATAATTTATTTAATACCAAAAAGTAATTACCTTTGAGAATATTAATAGGGATATTGATTTTATCCAACTCTGAAAAGTACTGAAAATTTATGTAGGTTACCCCCCATTTTGCTTTGATTGTACATCAATAAACCATCAAAATTTTGATTACCTTAAACATAGAAAAAGCATTATTTAGAGAAGGGATGGATGACAAATAGGATTTTATCAAAATGCTAAAATTAAAATAAATTGAAATGCAAATCTTTTCGAGTGCCAGTACCTTATATTTTTATACACAGTACATAGATAATTTTTACTTCTAATAAGTAGTAACCAAAACATTGCAATAGAATACAATACTTATTCAACAGAAAAATTTCACAAAAATAATTAAATTTTAATGATATTTATATTTGAAGTAAACTATTTTTATGATTTGATAGAAGTTTTTGCTTCATGTTTCTTGCAAATTTTTAATATCACACTAGTATATTGTTGACTGCAAGGTGATACATGCTGCTGAGTCATCTTCCATCAATCTGTTTCTAGCCTTTGGTAGTACGTGATTTAGTACTGAGAAAAATTTTTCACAAGAGTAAGTGGACGAGCTATTAGTTAACAATATGCTAATTTTTTAACTGAAACAAAGGCATTTGGCATACTGTTCCACACTCCTCGTACTGAGTTTCAGTACGGAATTCAGACTGTGTTGCCCTCAGGGACTTGCCTTCTTCAATTCAATATCTCTAGCAAAAATATCTAAACCTCTTTATCAATCCAAACATAACTTCAATTGTTTTTCCACAGCCTTGTAATTTTTTACCAAGATCATTTAAATGTAATGTTATGCCCATGAAAAACATTACTTTTGTCAACCATTCTATATTGTACTGTTCTTTAAAATCATCCCTGTTCCAACTATCTAAAAGAAAGTGTATTTCTTCACTAAAAGATTCTAAAATCTTTCTAAAAGCATAGCCTGACTTAACCAATGTACATTATTATACATTAAAAGAGTCATATTCACAATCAACATCATTAAAAAAAGTGAATTGTCTTTTATCCATGCCATGTGCAACTATAAAATGTATGATTTGATTAACTTTTTTGATATTTTTTTGAAATCGCAAGCTCTTGCACCTATTTTTTTTATTATTTTTAGTTCATTGTTTATAACTTCATAAACATCAACTGGTGTATTTGCTAAATTTAAAAGTTTCTTATGCATATTGTTCTCTTTCAGAAAATGTGTTACAATTGCAAATCTGGTAGATGACTTATATCAGTTGTTTCATCAAGACAAATTGAAATATAATCATGGCTATTAATAACATTATCAGAAATAAATTAACGATTATATCATAAATTATATCATTATCATAAATTAATAATAACGATTATATCATTATCATAAATTAAGTTTATCAGAAATATTGCCGCTCATTTTTAAAATATTAGCTTTAATATTATTTCTACTTACAGTTCTTAAATTCTTTCAATTATCTTTCCTTTATTATTGAAATCTTGAAACAAACTGGGAGCTGTTTTTAACATAACTGTATTTATAATCTCTCCATCTAAAAATGCTTTTGATTGTTTAGAAATTTCATTTGAGAAATTTCAAAATTAGCTTCTGTAACTTTGTTATTGGTTTTTACAAATTTTGATTATAAATTCATTTAATTTTCACCTACCTTTAACCATTGAGAAATTAGTTATTTTTTTTTCCTCAATATTTTTTTCATCGATTTCTGTATGGTCAGTTGCTTGATAGTTGATGTGCTATAATTTCAGAACACAGATTTAAATGACTTTTTGTCCCCTTGTTTAACTCTAACCATAATAATCAGTTCAAGTATTTATATAACTTCAATCATCTTTTACTTCTGATTTTTATTGGTGTCTTTTGAACTGTGTGGGTATTAAACTTTTTTATTTAAATTAAAACACAAATTGGGGCAATTTAAAATTGTCCCCAGAGACAAGTACAGTAAGACTTTCATCTGGCAAGCCAAAAGAGTCACTTTCCCCTACTGTTATCCATCTATATTTGCTACTTGAATTGATAGAGAACTTTATTGTGAAACTATATTTCCATGTCAGTTAATAATAAAAAAAAAAAAAAGAGGATTAAAAAAAAGTATTTTTATTTTCTTTAGGAAAATGATTGAAAAAATCTTATGAAATTACTTTTATTAAAAAAGTGTTGGTTTATTATATTATTAGATGTGTATTTCCTGAAAATTTTGCTAAGAATTTCATTGAATTTATATATATATATTTATATTGAATTTAATGTTGGTTATGAAATAAGAATGCTAACAAATTTAATATACATTTTATATTTTTTTGAAAGCTTGGATGCCAAATCATATTTGACAAAGTGATTTCTAAATAGCATAAAATAAAATTAAAAAAAAAAAACAGGCTTTCCTATGTAATGACTTTAACAATATTTCTTTATTTTAAAGTTACACATTTTTAGTATGCTCCACCATCTACTTAACTCATTCTAGCCAGTAACAAAATTTGCTCATCCCGCAGGTGTGCAATTTTTCCTTTTATTTAAAACCAAAAAAGAAAAAAAGAATATTCTTCCTAGTTTTGTTATTTCAAATTTTTTGCCATGCTAGGAAAATTTTCTGGCATGCCATGTTATTGCTATCTGTGATCTAGTGATTCAAAAACAAATAAGCGACCAATTAGAATCTGGAAAAAAATTACAAGGACATCTACATTAAAAATCTTGTGCAAAAATTCACGTGAAATCTTAGGTTGACTTTTATACATGCCCCCATACCCACCATTTGAATATTCCACTAAAGAGCAAGCATCCTTAATAACTTAAGCAATTTTCATTGCAGGTGAACAAGTTAACATACTCAAAAGGAATGGATTAATTGACTTTGTTACAGTTATTTAATTTCAAGATAAGAGTTGCCTCAGTAGTGATGCTGTTATCTTCCCCATGTATCTATTTGATTTTTTTCTAAGTTATTAGGGTTTAAAAAATGGGTACCTTATATAAATGGTAATTTAGTGGCTCAAACATTTGATTATAAAAAATGTTATAATTATTACTACAGTTTTCAAAAATGTTTACACAATTTATTAGATAATTTTTTTCTATTAAAAAAATATTCCTGAAAAAGCTAAAAAAGTAATATTAAAATACACACCCATTATATATACATACTTTAAACAGACAATTGTTGTATACCAAAATTTTTAGATTTCTCGTGTCATAAATTATAGGTAAGTGCGGGAAAGTCGAGAACACAGTTGCAAATTGTTTGGTGCATCATAGCCTCATCTGATTTTTGCATCATAGAACTCAACTGTCTCTTCTCTTGTCATAAAACTTTAAATTAATTATTTTGTTTTATTTCCACACAAAAATAAGGAATTATTCATAACCAAACTTACAACCTGGTAATCTACGATTTTAAGGGGTCATATGTTAGTTTATAATATTTTATTATCGTTCCATTTATTGAAGAATTTAAAAAAAAAAGGGGGGGGTTATGTATTGCAAATCATTTGCTCAAAGCTTTTCTAAAATAAGGCCCGTAATATCTCTGCAATTAATGATCGGATTCGAATGAAATTTAGAACACATGGTTTATTAAGATTATTTTCTGCATTTAAAATTCTATTAAAAAAGGATTCTGTTTTGAGAACATTCTTTCTAAGAAGTTAATTATTTATGATAATGTTCATTAATATCATAATTTAGCTCTCTTCGGGTCATTGAGAGTGATAGCAATATTTTCTAGCTATAGCGATAAAGCTGTAAAGAAGCGACTTGGAATTTCGGACCAACTTATCAAAATTATTCACTCGTTCCTGGACTCTCGTAGTTTTCGGGTTCGAGTCGAAAATGCAGTCTCCTCCCCCCGTCCAATCCTAAGTGGAGTCCCCCAGGGATCGATTTTAAGTCCAAGAATTTTTTCTTTGTACGTAAATGACATCCCAAAGGCTTCCAACATTCATTTAGCAATGTATACTGATGACACTGCTATTATGTCCCAAGACATCGGCAATCGGAAAATTATTGCAAGATTGCAGAGATACATTTCTCGTTTACAGCTCTGGCTCATTGACTGGAAAATTAAAGTTCATGCATCCAAAAGCGCTTGCCTCCTCTTTACGAAACAACGGTGTATTGGCAATTTGCCAGCAGTCACCATTTTTTATCAACCTGTCCCCTGGGTTACTGAATATAAGTACCTAGGGTTAGTTCTAGACGCTAAATTAACTTTTGCCCACCACATCCGAAAAGCACATCAAAAGGCTATCGGAATGAGCAGATTGCTCACTCGCTTGATTTCTCGTAAGAGCAAGCTGGCGATCAGGCACAAAATTTTGCTCTACAAGTCGATCTTAAGACCGATCATGTTGTATGCGTCGCCTATTTGGGCGTCTGTGGCAACCACCCATCTGAAACGACTGCACGTCTTTCAAAATATCCACCTTAGGAAAATGATTAATGCTCCCTGGTTTGTCCGGAACGAAGTCCTGCATAAAGATCTAAATATTGAACCAATTCTAGAGTTCATTAAAAAACAATCATTTAATTTCTTAATAGGATCCCTCAAATACCTAATGCACTGCTTCAACAACTCCCCGCGTATGATGCGTCAATCGCATCATCGCAAAAAAGACCAAGAGCCGCTCTCGGACACTCTTATATTCATTTCCCAGTCTTAAAAAGACTGAGAGCGCATTGAAGCAATTCATTAGTGATATCCTGCTTAATTTTTAAATTCAGGACTTCACATCGATAAGTGGCAATGTCCCATGGTCAAAATGGACCTCGCAATGTATCAAAATGGACTGTCGATCACTTTCAAAATTTTTAAAATTTCGAAATCTTAGTGATTTAAGCTCTTAAAAGTTTGTTTACACTTTATTTTCCATTTTCCTAAGTTAGAACCAATTTTAACCACCAGGCGTCGCTAATGGCGCATAGCTCAATTCATGTTAATTCTCTCTCTCTCTCTCTCTTTTTTTTCAAATTCAATCTCCTCGCGTTTAAATTTTCCCTCAAACTTTTAAATTGCATTTTTCTTTAAATTGGTTTCGGTACGGCATTTCTATTTATTTCATTTTAATTTTAACTTTATTTTTATCTAGTTACAACCTCTCAAAAACCCGCGGACGACAGCTTTCTCGAAGTCGTTTTCGCCTTCGAACTGAAGTCCCACCCCCTAACGCTCTCTCCGCCCATTGCTATATAGGCTTCTTAGCTTACTGGCTACAGCGTCCAATGGCAGTGCGCTTTCGCAACTTTACTTTCCAACTTTGTTTCGGCAGTTCCTCACTCTGCCGAACGCCTAGGCGCTTGTTGCCTTGATCACAATTATTATAGTTGATTACAATGAAGCTAAAAGTTTATTAAATGATGCACTTTAACTTTTTAATAGTATTTCTGATGAGAGGGTATGTTTTTAATTTTAAAACAGGTACCTCGTAATTTTAGCCGTTACCGTAGCTGTAAAGAAACTTTGTAATTTAGTGTAAAAATTAGAATGAAAAAATATGTTGAATTTTTAAAAAAATATGCTATATTATTATTATTATTTTGCTGATGTCAATTTTATTTTTACTTTTTAGCATTCAAGTCCATTATCTAATTCTACTATGTTTGAAACTGACTTGCGATATCGTAATTTTGGTTTTAGTATTGAAGACTTAGGATGTTGCAGAATAATATCGCATTATCTTTGGGGAACTAATATTTTTGTTGGAGCCATATTTACAAATGCTTCTGTTGAAACCTTAGAAGTTGAAAATATATTAGCAAAGGATACTGAAGCAATCTTGAGATCCCCCAAAGATTTACCTTTTTAATTTATGTACTTTGATTTATTGTTATTAAAATATTTTATTATAATAAATGTATTTGAAAAATATTAGTTTTATTTTCACTTGACCATGTACCCTTATTACATCAACTAACTTTTAATTGAAATAAGAATAAGTTGCATTGAATTAAATGTTTTTAATGAAAATGTAGGAATCAGATTATTCTAATTTATCACAGGGAAATAATAAATATTTCAAGATGGAAAAATATCCTAGTGTAAATTTGATTAAGATAAAATTTGGAATGAAATATCAGAATGTATCACTTATAGTTAGTATAGGTAAGATTTGTGTAAAAAATGCCTTGCTGCATATAAATGCACATTTATACAAAAGATGGTTCAAGAAATATTGTACATGGAGCAATAATGATTCATTTCTCAATGAAGTGAATACTTTGAGATTTCATTGTGGCCGCGGTAACCTGAGTGGTCTGGTCGCGAATTTGCTGACGGCGTTGTTTCCATCAAGTCGTGGGTTTGAGTACTGATGCGCCTAAAAACCCAGCGTGAAGCGGGCCTGATGTATGTTAAATATGCTTTCACGTGGGTGTGGTATAGAAATTTGGAGAGTGCAGCGCCAACTCAGGTGTCTTCCTTGTCACTTGACTGAGATTCAAAATCACGAGGTCCGTCACCAACAAGCCGCGGTAGTCTAGTGGTTAAGGCAGTGGACTCGTGGTCGACGGTTTCCATCGAGTCGTAAGCTCGAGCCTCGACACCACTGAACACCCACCGTGTAGCCGGGGCTGATGCCCGTTAAATCTGTCGGGACCCAAAGTTCTCCCATGGTTTGGTGTGGAAGTTAAGAGAGGGTGGTGCCCGCTCAGTTGTAGTCCTTGTCATTTGACCGAGGTTCAAAATCATGAGATCCGCCACCGATAGCCCTTGTGTTGTTTCTAATTGCGACTTAAATAAAATGAATCAAGATTTCATTGTTTCCCCAATACATCTTATATGAGTTTCTTTCAATAATCAAGCAAATTCTTGTGTTAAGACTAAAGAAAAAAAAATTTAGTAGCTGTGTATTATTTTTTGTTTTTAAATGTTAAAAGACTTTTGAAGAGTAGTTCCTTATTTTTACGTGGCCGTAGTAGCCAAGTGATCATGATCGCGAACTAAAGACCGGCTTTATTTTTGTTGAGTCATGGTTCGAGTCCTGTTTCCATTAAAGACCCGGCATGTAGTGTGATTGATGCTCATTGAATCTGTGGAAGCTCCAAGTCCTCCAGTTTGTGTGTGTGGATCGAGGTAAGTGTCGTCTTCGTCACTTACCGAGGCGCAAAATTACGAGGTCCTTCGCCGGTAGCGTGCTCCCTTGCTGCTTTTAAGCTCTCAAATCAGTAGCCGTAACATTTCAGCGAACTGAGCCAAGAGAACATTATGCTGTACTATCATGTTGACAGTACTGTAAGTACATTTTAAAATGTATAACTATGAATACATTCAATTATAAAATTTTAATGGTTTATTTGTTAAACTACAATGAAAAAAAAAAATTAACGAGGATACAATGAAATCTGTGTCGTTTTTCAAGTCATTTACAAGTATGTATCCCACTTCCAGTTAAAACATTAATACGCTAAATAAATCAGATTTTAAAAAAAGGATTAGATTTCGGATGGACACTCAGTTTACTTGGTTGAATCTTTCCGGTAAATTATAAATTTCCCATCGATTCCAGTAAAATCAATAGTTTAATCTGTTTAAATCTTTAGTTTAAAATTAAAATAAATTTTATGCAAGCCTGTAATTAGAGGGGAGACGTGTCGATAGTACTTACTGATATATTCCCTTGTGTAACCATTTAAATTTTCACGATTCTCAATAATAAATATTAAAGAATCGGTTTAAATGGAATCATCCGTAAATTATTTCATGAATACTTCCGTTTAAATAAATTTCTTGTACAAGAATGTTTAAATATTGCAATGTATTTATAATAGTATTATTTAACATAATTTTACACACTTCTTATTAATGTAATTATATTACAATATATTAAAAGGACATTTCTGCTTCCCCCACTTTAGATTCCCACCCTTCTAACATTGCCTTAAAGCCTCGTGTCAGACACGAGAATCAACAAGTAATATATTTACCGGGTGTCCATAATTAAGCGATCTTACTTCAAAATTGTGTACAGACGAAACTATTGTTCAGAAAGTTGTAAAATTTTGTGTACGACATAAAGAAGGGATGGGAATTTGTTTGAGCGAATAAAAAAATTAGTTCACAATTTTGCCACTAGAAGGAGTTTTTAATGGAGATCATATTTAGCATACATTTATAACAGTTTACAAATTTTGTTACAACAATAAATGCTCAACATGATGACCATCATTTTCAGCTACTATTTGAAATCGTAAGATAGCATATTCCACCGTTGACCGCAGTGTGTTCTGGGAAATGTTAAGAAAATGTTGTGAAATACTGTCTTTGAGATCAGGTAAAGGTTGATCACAATTTACCAGCAGTTTTAAATTGTCCCAAAGCCAAAAATCGCATGGATTGCGATCGGGGAGGCCACAGATTACGAAATTGGCGGCTGATCACACGTTCTTCTGTGAAGTGATGTTTGAGAACGTCCTTAACACAACGTGTAATGTGTGGAGGAGATACATCTTGCATAAAAATTACGCGGGAAAGGCACTGACGTGCTTGCAGATCCGGAATAATTTTATTCCGTAATAACGATGCATATCGCTGTCCAGTGATAGAACATGTTACTGGACCTCCAGCACCTAATTCCTCGAAAAAATACAGGCCAAGAATAAAAGACGCGGAAATCATTTGAAAATCAAATAAAAAAATTTTATGCTTCAACGAGATTGGATCCGAAGGCATGAAGATTCTACGCCGACGCTCTTCTAAATTTGCCATTGCAAGACAAATGACATAGCAGAAGCATTCATTGGTTTGTTTCTTATTTCATCTGGTAAATTAAATGGTTGGAATGCAGTTTAGCCCAACCACCCTTGGCGACAGGAATTATTTGGCAGTATTTTGCCAAATGTGGCTACCCCGATATACTTCGCGGACTTAACGTTCAGCAAAAAAAAAAAAAAAGCCAAGTTTGCCAATTTTTGAAATCGCGCCAAGCGGTTGGGCTGCATTTTCCCCAATTAAATGAATTAATATTTGAAAAAAACTTTAACATAAAGTGTCATCCACTACAAGTTTAAAAAACGTATTTGAACTTGAGTGAATGAATAAAAAGTATTTTATTAACGATTGAAAATTTGAACAAGGTATACATAGAGATAGTGTGAGCTAATAGTTAGAATTTAAAAAATCGGATAGCTTTTGTGCTTCATCTCACCTGTCACTACTTCTGCTTGTCACTTCATAAAAAGGAATTCAAGTTTCCGTCTACCAGCTATTTTGATTTCGTGGATGTAATGTTAATCCTACGGAATTTCGACTTTAATTCTCACATCTTTACTATTTGAATGCCTGAATCTATGAAATTCTAAAGAATTTTTCAAGCAAACGAAACCGCAGTTATTCTGTTGATTTATTATTAACGTTGTACATAGAAGAAACACGAAGGGTTTGGGCTAAATCACCCAAGGGAATCGGACGTACCCTGAAAGACTTAGAGTCACTATCTCGGTTCTACGGGGATAGGAAGGACAATCCAGGCCTCAGAGGGATTAATGGGGAAATCGAGAGAATGCCCAAAAATGAAACATGCTCATACAATGTTGCAGTCAAACAGACATACGATATAAATTATAATAAAAATGGCAATACCAAGTAGTGAGTTCATAAGTACAAAATAACGATAACCGTATTAAAAAAAAAAAGGACACTATGCCACCTCACATAAGAAAACCGTCACAAGTTTATCAAGTCGTCAAAATCAAAGTTTTAGGGGAAATGTCCACAAATTCGAGATCCAGAAACAAATAAATGAAATTTAAAAAATTCTATGCAAAGAACAGATTTAACCTCCCAAGGTGCGCTATTTCTTATAATTATTATTAAATTACTCATTTAAGAGTATAAGAATTAAAGTAAATGATGAAATATCAAGAAATAGACAATAGTAATCTTTTCCGAAATTAAAATTAAGGGAAACGGTAAATTATTAAATTGAATATATTTAAGCTAAATATAATTAAAATTGAAACAATCGATAAAAAAAATTGAAAAGTAATCTGGTACACCAAAACTGATCCACCTAAAACAATAGCCCCTAGGGTGGCTAAAAAAATGGCTGTCTTAAAATTCTGAATGTTATTCATTTTCAGTCATATCTTGATTCCAATTTACAAATGATTTAAGGTAATACTTAAATCGATAAGTAAATAATATACTTAATTTTTATATTTGTTTCACTTCAATTCAATAAAAAAAATGGGGAGAATTTATTACGACATATTTTTGAAAACTGAATTCATTAGTGGTGAAAGCAGGTATCACACATATATTTTATTTCAATAGACAAAACTCACGTGTGACGTCATGATCGCATGGTATCTTGAACACGTGATACCTATCTAGCAAGTACGGGCATCATGACCCCGAGGCACATTAGTAATCTTTTTCTTTCCCATGGGGCTTACTGTCTTTGGTAAACACGGGTGACGCACTCCCGGGATACCCTATCGATCCCTCTCTATTTTCGACCATCCTTCTTGTCAACCACTTTTTATCTTTTTTTTTTTCAACTTCACATCTAGACCACAGTTTAATCTTGTTTGGCGCAGCATAGCCATATCTGGCTCTTGCGCCAATAAACTTTACATTCACTCACTCACGTGATACCTACCGATGTAAACAAGTCTTGAATTCGTTTGTTTTGCACTGCGTTTGTGAGTGGCCGCGGTAGCCTAGTGGTTAGGGTTTCGGATTCGTGGTTTTGTTTCAGTCACGGGTTCGATCCTTGGTCGCTAAAGACCCGCCGTGTAGCCGGGGCTGATGCATGTTAAATCTGTCGGGGCCCAAAGTCCTCTCGTTGGCTTGATGTGGAAGTTAGGAGAGGGTTTCCAGCATAGGTGTCGTCCTCGTCACTTAACCGAGGTTCAAAATTACGAGGTTCGTCGCCAACAGCCCTCATGTTGCTTCTAGTGCGACGTTAATAAAAACTAAACTAAAAAAAAAATTGCACTGCGTTTGTGAAATGTGTTACGCTTCATTTGCTGAAGTATCTTACATTTTACTATGTATATTTCTTTTTAGTTCAATGAGAAATTATCACAAAACTTTGTTTTTATTTTTCATCCTAAATAAATGTACAAATCAAAATTTTGGATTGCTGTAGTATAAAGATATTAAATCATTCTTCTATCAGCAAGCTGAAATAATGGCTCCAAATTTATTTGGTTTACATACATACATTTTGTTATAATTATGAAAACATCCTAATTTAACTGCGACTTTCTAGTATTTAAAAAAAAGTATTTTTACTGGTCTTTTCTTTGAAATTTAATTTAATATCATTATTTTTGGAAAGTTAGTAGATTTTTTAATATGTTAGAACTTGTTTTTAAGATTTGTTAAAAATTTGCAGCATTAGGAAGCACATATATTGAGTGGAATTTCATTCTATGACGTATTTGTTTTTTTAATGAAAAAACTGAAGAGATTTAAAATAAAACTGGATGCTTGCTTATCCTTTCTTGAAAACAGTGAAAACGCCATCTTGTTTCAAAATTTGTCTTTCATAGACGCCGCCATCTTTTTTCCGCTTCTGGAAGGGTCGGAGTTGAAATACCCACTTTTGGCGCCATATTGGGGAGATTTCAAAAATTTCACTAAATGGTTCCAGTAAAGTAGGACTTTACCCAAATTTTAAAAAACTGTAATTTTCAGTGTACAAAATATATTATACATGTTTAAATCATAAATCATTAAATAATTGTTACAGTTTTTTATGCATCTTGATTAAAATAGTTTAATTCAAATTTAAATCCAATGTTGCTTTATTTTTAAACAGAATCAGCCTGATAAATAAAAAGTCTATATCACATGAAAGATACTATTATTCAGAAAGAGTTTAATTACACTTGAACAATTCATTTATTTTTCAAACGTCTTAGACTAATTATAATATTAGAATAAATATCGGATCCTTTACTTTTTAACCGATGATCTGTTGATACATAACAATATTTATAAATGAAATAATTTGAAATACAAAATAAGCTTAATCAAAACAAAAAGGTGAAAATAGCTCAATAGCTGTTAACAGTTCAAAAATGTATCTTTTTAAAAATGAAAATAGTTTAAAGTTTATATCAAACAAACGCCAGAAGCATCTTTAAATAAGCTTAGCTCACCGAACGACATTTTAACAACACAATTAAACGAAAATTAGACTACAGATACATTAAAATATACTCATATTATTTCCTACCGAATATAAATAACTGTGTGAGTGAATAATGTAAGAAATATAATATTAAACATAATAATCGAAATAAAGTGGATATACAATATATATATATATATATATATATACTGGTGAAATAAATTAAGAGAATTTACATATTTTATTGAATTGCATGAAAAGAACTGAACTGAAAGAAAAATCACTACCTCTAGATAAAAATGCAATCTTGTACGGCAAATACGTAAGCGTACACGTGTGTGTAGGCGGAGCCAGCAGAAAAACAGCTCTATAAGCGCGTGGAGGGTAAGACGAATTTCGTTCACTAGCACACCTCCGCGAATTTCTTGGTGTTATCTTGCAGCAATCGGTTTAATTCACATCGGAAAAGTAAAAATGAGTAACCACCAATGTTTAGATGATGGAATGAGGTGGCGAATTGTGGGGAGGCTAGAGGCTGGCCAATCGCAAGTCCAGATATGCAGAGGGTTTAATTTAACGCCCAACGTTGAGTGTAAACTATGGGAACAGTTCCAGGATACTGGATTCATCGAGAGAAAGCCTGGGATAGGTCGTCCAAGAGCCACGACGACCAGAGAAGATCATTTATCCATTTTAGCGAGGCGTAACAGAGGGGCTACAGCTTCTTAGCTCTCTCGGGATTTGTATGCAGCCACAGGAACCCATGTAACAAGGGTGACTGTTTCCAAAAGACTGAATGAGCGGGGGTTGTTTACCAGAAAACCGGCTGTTTGAGTCCCGCCCTCGTCTACGAACAGGAGAATCCGATTAGCATGGTGCAGGCAGCATAGTGATTGGAGTATGGAGCAATGGGTGACCGTTCTGTTCACCGACGAGTCCCGTTTTATCTTAAACACAGATTCTCGCCGTACTTTCATATGGAGAGAGCCAGGGACCCGCTATCTACTCTCCAATGTCCGCGAAATCGACAATAATGGCGGTGGCGGTGTAATGGTCTGGGCAGGCATCATGTTGGATGGCCACACACCTCTCCACGTCTTTGAAAGAGGCTCTGTGACAGTTGTGAAGTATAGGAATGAGGTCTTAGAGCCCTATGTTCGCCTTTTCCACCATCCAGGAACTGAAAACAGCGTCGGTGAACGAGTGGGGCCAATTGCCCCAGGCACTGATAAACTGCCTTATTTCCAGTATGACATCACGCTGCAAGGCGTGTATAGCTGTAAGAGGGTGCCATACCCCCTATTAACCCATTTCTTTTGTGTATTCTGCAACCGCTGTTTCAGACCTTAAGATTCATGAGTGCTACACACAAACATGTGTATCTATTATAACTGTTGGATGTTTATTTTATTTGTATTATATCAACCAATGTTCACACCAAATTTTATTAAAATCTGTCAAGTAGTTCTGGAGATCGTAGATAAAATATGAAAATTCTCTCAATTTCTTACATCAGCGTATATACACAACTATATTAGGAAATTTATGGCAATAAAGCACACGCTGGTTTGTTTTATGATATATCACCGGATCTCTACGAGATTTAGTCCATTCA